>RJWM01020406.1:0-37245 GCA_004363535.1 Dasyprocta punctata
CACACACACACACACATACAGATTAAATTTAGTAAAATAAAATAAAACATAAAGAAAGAAAGCAGGGTTCAGAGAGGGCAAGGAGACTTCCCTGAGGCCACTCAGTAAAGCAGCAGGATGGTAAGGCTCTAGTCCAGGTTTAGGCTCTGGCATGAGAGTCCTCAAATCTCTCACCATGCTTCCAGATGCTAACTTGTTTAGGGGCAGGTGCTTGCCTGGGAACCCACAGTTGGCTGAGATGATGAGATGCTGAAGGTCCCCAATCTAACACACCCAGGCTAGAGGGAGCCCATGGATTGCAAATCAGGGAGGGAGGCAGGGGAGGGGTTTTGCCCACCTGGAACATTTCAGCGATGTCCTTGTAAAGCATAAATATCTGCCTATAAAGCAAGACTTGCTCGCACACACTTTTGGCGACCTCAGTGCACAAAGATAGGCAAGAAGCTCAGAAGATCTAATTGCTTATGTAATCTCTGTCAAATTGTTTCTATGGGGAAATATCTCTTGGAAGTATTTATCACATCCCATGTTATAAATAGCTGAGCCCAGCTCTCCTCCATGTCTTCTCTCACTCCACTGCAGCAGCGAGGCTGGCAGGGGTCAGGCGGAAGGAGCTGTAGAGGGAAAGCAGCCCTCCAGCCAGGCTGGGGCCCCTGCATGGCATCACAGCAGCCTGCTTTCTTCTGGCCCGGCCCCGTACCCGCCGGGGATGGGTACTGTGTTCTCACTCCCCTCACTCCCATTTATTGAAGAGAAGCAGCCCGCTCCTTTCTGCGAGCATCTATAAATGAAATGAGGTCACAAATGAAAGCTGGCAAATGACAATATGTCCTGGGAAACTACCCCACTACCAGTGTCTTTGTTTACCAACTGGGAGATCAAGGCTCAAGGAGGGAGCAGGCACCAGTCTGTGGTGGTGCTGGGCCTAGCCCAGTTTGTCTCACCCCACATCTCAGCCTTTTGCAGCATGGCAAAGGGCCGCGCCCTAATGGTACAAGGTGCTGTGCATCCCCCACCCCCCAAGCAAGATGAAATAGCAACTCGGCAGGATGTACCCAATTTCCACAGCCCAGAGCTTTGCCTCTTCCCTCTGCCCGGCCTCCTCCTCCCACTGCACTGTGGCCCCTAGCTCTTCCTGTCAGTTACCCAGGCTTCCTTGGTCTGGGCTGGGCCTCTCACCTACCTGCTCAACTTTCTCATGTCCTGTGTCAGCTTCCTGTGGTTGCTGAATCCAACTAGACTTGGTGCCTCCAAGGAAGAAAAATTGAGCCTCTCTTGGACAATGGAAGTTAGAAGTCCACATTCAGTGTCATTTATGAAGGCCACGGTGTCTGCTGGGTCAGGTACTTTCTGGAAGTTCTAGGAGAGAATTCTGTCCCTGCTTCTTCCAGCTCTGCCACCACAGTCACTGTTTTTCTCTCAATGGCCTTCTGTTTTTCTCTCAATGTCAAGTCTTCCTTGGCCTCCCTGTCATAAATATACCTGCTTTTTACATAATCAAATTTAGGACCCACACAGATAAAATTCAGGACAATCTCCTCATCTCAAAATCCTACTTAATCACATCTGCAAAGACTGTTGTTTTGTCCTTTTGAGACAGGGTCTCACTATGCAGTTCAGGCTGGCCTTGAACTCACTTTATAATCTAGGCTGGCCTTGAACTTGCAGTGATCCTCCTGCCTTAGCCTCCCAAGTGCTGGGATTACAGGTGTGAACCACCATGCCCAACTCAAAGACTCTTTTTTCAAGAGAGGTAACATTTCTGGTTTTCGAGGATGAGGACCTGATGCCTTTGGGGAGTATCTTCAGCCTCCTATATTACCCAAATAAGCCTCTTTCTTTCTGAAAAATTGAAAGCTCCCAAAAGGCAGAGGCCATGGTTGATGATGTCCTCAAATGTTCCCTGCAGGACCCTCATTTTGCTCAGCCTCCAACATGTTTTGGGAAAGGCTGGTTGACTGTGTAATTAGCATTCTGTCCCTCTTCCCCATGAACTAACCAGAAACCCCTAGACATACCTGGATCTTCTTTTAGGATCTTGGGGTCCCATGTAGCATGGAGGAAGCTGACTTTTGACCTCTCACCATGTTAACAAGGTCTCTCAGGATGAACTGGCAGACAAGTAACTCGTGTCACGCGTGCAGATATGGCTGCTCATTGACCAAACTGTAGCTCTCCTCAAGCCAATCTTTTCTTTTTGTTTTTGTTTTTTTGAGACAGGGTCTCACTATGTTCAGGCTTGTCCTGAACTCACTATGTAGCCCAGGCTGGCCTTGAACTCATGGCAATCCTCCTGCCTCAGTCTCCTGAGTGCTGGGATTACAGGTGTCTGCCACCACGCCCAGCTTTGAGGAGCCAATCTTATTGGCTTTCAGAATGTCATTTCCAGAATATTCTTGCAAGTCTAGAATGAGGGTCTGAAGCTTCCAACGTAAACATGGCAGAGGGAAATCTTAGGTCTTCCTCTTAGATTTTAAAACTCAGTCCCCAAATGTGGGCTGGCAATGGGGAGACAGGAGAGTAGCCATGTGATATATATGCTCTGACCAAAAAGCCAAGTTCTTAGGCTGAATCTGTAGAGTATAAAAATGGAAGTTTCTAGAATAAGGAGGCGACAAACTGCCCTTGGTATCAGCGCTGGGCTCCACATGCTAAGAGTGGCACGGTCACCCTGAAATATGACCAAGGAGGCAAAAGCAGACTGGGGAGACAGGGGAACCCCAGTCTCATGAGGAAGAGTGGAAGGTACCTGACCATGTGGCTTAGAGAAGACTAAGGGATGATGGTGATGATGATGGTCACGCTTCTGACCTCCAAAGGATAGTGTTGAGCAGAATGAGGGAGAAGTTAGAACCTGAGTGGTTCTCAGAGGCGCCTTGGAGCCTTGCAGTAGAAGACACACAGAGACAAGGTTCAGTCCAATTCCAGAAAGAACTATCCTATCCTGAGATGATCTTTCTCTTGAGAGGAAATGAGGGCCCTGCCTCAGGAAGTAGCAAAAATGCTGGTGAAACACTTGGCTGAAACATGGTGGAAGGGACTTAAGCTCTCTAATGGGGTTTGGCCAGCCCAGCCCCCTGAAGGCCAGGAAAGGCTTTCTTCCCTTTTTCCTCATCTCCTTGCCTCCTCTGGGAGTCCTTTCCTGACTCCTCTACCTTGTCCTCTGCCACTCCCTACAGACCTATTCTGCTCCTCCTCGAAAGCCCAAAGCAGCGGGGTATGGTGCTGCACACCTATAATTCCAGCTACTAGGGAAGCTGATGAAGGAGGATCAAAAGTTTGAGGCTAGCCTGGGCAACTTAGCAAGTCCTTATCTTAAAATAAAAAACGAAAAGGGCTGGGGCTGTAGTTCAGCCGCTGGAGATTCCATTCCCAGTACAGAAAACAAAACAGCAGTAACAACAATAACAACAACAAAAATCAAACAAACAGAAATCTCAAGCACTGCCCACACTGTGTTGGAGCAAATTATTAAATTATTTAGGTTTGCCCCCCATCCTTCCCCCAGGAGAGCACAGGACTTCAGAGCCAAGAGAAAACTTCTCCAACTGTAGGTCTACTCTTCACCTTCCCTTACCCTGACCTTGCCCTGGTAGCCACTAGAGAAGAAAGAGAAGGGTGCTAAGGAGTGCTGGGCAGGGAGGGTGTTCTGTTGCTAGTCCAGAGACTTTAGAAACTGTGGGTTCACACGAATTTAAAACTGATTAAAATGCATCCTGGATGGAGATGGGGAGAGTGGAAGTGACCTCTCAAAGTTCCCTGAGGCCTCTGAAGGCTCTCGAGGATGCCAACCCAGATGCCTGGGTTTTTCTTTCTTTCTTTGCACCATTCTGAGTTCCCTCAGCTCAGGCTTCAGTTCCCAAGGGGTTCTCTCTCCCTGCTGGCCCCTCTGGCTTATTCCAGTCCTCCTCCAGATGGGCCCCATCCTCTTTTAAACCCCCAGCTGGGCCTGCCAGCTGGACCTTCTCAGGGAGAGAGGCCTCAGGAAGGTCCAGAGCCCACCCAGCAGGCTAGAAGGAGAACAGCTGCCTGCTGGGTGAGAAGGGTGTGGGATAAGGTTCCCCCATAGGCAATTTGGGTTGGAAACGAATGAACTAAAAAGAGGATGGAGGTGGGGCTGGCTTTCCTGGCTCTCAAAAGCCATGCCAGGTCCTGAGATCCAAGGCCCAAAACGTCATTCTCCTCTGCAGCTCCTTCAATTGGCTGCATGTCCACTTAAACATTAGGCACGCCGGTGATCAGTGCCCCATACTGGGAGCTCTGCAGCCTGGGTCTCTGTTTGGGCTCTGATCACGATTGTCTGTATCTTAGGGGAGACCCCTGGGTTCCACTCAGGTATCCCTTCAAAAGTATTATCAATGCTTATTTATGAAGTCAGTGACAAGGAACTAGACAGAAGCCTGGGCCCTACCATCACTATCTGTTCTTTTGTGTAGATATTATTGGGTGGCTTATTCACTCACAGACTCCCCCTTGGACCAGAAACTCCCTGAAAGCAGGGGTTTCTGTTTCACTCATCCCTGTACCCCTCAGAGTTCCGCAACGAGTGGACATTCAATCATTTGCTAAATGAGTGCAACAATAGTAACAGCTCTGGATACCCAGCCCACAAAATGTCACATTCACACAGAGTTTGGCCTACAGTGCTAGGAATTTCTCAGACCCCAGAAGTCCATTCCTCAGGATCCATCATCTCAAGTAAGGAGATCTAGGAAAGATCTAGAACCAGATATCCAAAAGTTAGTGCCTGTTCATTGCCATGGGTAGCCATGGGCTGGGTCAGGAACAGGAATGGTCAGGAATGGGAATGGCCC
Source organism: Dasyprocta punctata (assembly GCA_004363535.1). NCBI lineage: Eukaryota > Metazoa > Chordata > Mammalia > Rodentia > Dasyproctidae > Dasyprocta > Dasyprocta punctata. The sequence goes on from RJWM01020406.1 coordinate 4,815, forward strand.
TGGACCATAGAGCTAGCAGAAGCACTTTAGCCCTGGGCTGAACTGATAGTAAAGAGCCAGTGAGTACACAAGGAGACCTCGATGGCTTGCCACTCCACCCCAAGTATAAATGGGCCATCTACTTGAGACCTCAGCATCTTGGGCTTTGGGCTAGCAGCACTTAGTGGTTCTGGGCCTGATGGAAGGAAGAATAGCTCTTGGGGCCACCCCTTGGGAAACCAGGCCTGGGCAGCCAGTTGGTTATCCTTTACCCTCTAGCCAGCCCCCCTTCCCCTCGCTCCAACTGCTGTCGTAGGCCTCACCAGTTTCATTGAGGATCTAAGTGCCTGCCCTGCCTGCTCCCCAGGCTGGAGGTGAGCAGGCAAGTACTTTGTACATGATAAAGGACTATGCCCATCCCAGCTATCTGGGAGGCTGAGACAGGAGAACAGCAAGTTCAAGCCTAACCTTGTACAACTTGGTGAGACCCTATCTCAGGATAAAACAAAAACAAAAATAAAAAGAGCTGAGGGGTGTAGCTCAGTGGTGGAGCACTTGCCTAGCTCATGCAAGTCCCTGGGTTTAACCCCAATACTGCCCAGGTGTTGCCTTTTGCTAGCACTTTCAATGCTGTGCTGCAGTTTTCTCTTACTGGGACAGATGTTCCCTGGGGGATGCTGGGCCACAGGAAGGTTATTTACCAGAATAGGGAAGGAAAAGGGTTGGGTGTCAGCCTAGTCTGCGTTCAAATCCTGCCCCTGCCACTTCTAAGTTATGCAACCTTGGGAAAGTCAGTTGGTTTCTCTGAGCCTCAGTTTTCTCATATGTAAAGCAGGGAGAGCAGTATGTGTGGCCTTTAGGACTGTTGCAAGGCCCTAGGAAGATAATGCATTTGGAACACCTGGTATGGGGCCTGACTACATTTTCTAGAGATAGTAGCTACTATTAGTTAATGCTGGCAAGAACTGCTCAAAGGGTGGGTCCCTCACCTGGGAGCTTTTCTCCAGTCTACACCAAATCTGTGAGTCAGAATTTGGATTTTAATAAGATCCAATGCATGATAAAGTTTGAAAAGAACTCTCATAATGACCAGCCTTCAGACTGGCGCATCAGGTCGTATAGTTCAAGATAAAATCTGTTGATGCTCAAGTCCTTTATTTAAAAAACCCGCCATATCGTTTGCATGTAACTTACACACATCCTCTCATATAAATCATTTTTAGATTTATTTATAATACCCAAGACAATGTGAATGCTATATAAATAGTTGTTACACTGTGTTGTTTAAGGAATTGTGACGAGAAAAAACATCAGTCTATGTTTAGTATGGACATAATTTTCTTTCTTTCTTTCTTTCTTTTTTCTTTTTTTTTTTTTTTTTTTTTTTTTTTTTTTTTTTTTTTTTTTTTTTTTTTTTTTTTTTTTGTCTTTTTGAGACAGGGTCTCACTATGTCGTTCAGGCTAGCCTTGGGCTCACTTTGTAGCCCAGGCTGGTCTCAAACTTGCAAACCATTCTCCTGCCTCAACCTCCCAAGTGCTGGGATTATAGGAGTGCACCACCATGCCCAGCTCATAATTTTCTTTTGACTATTTCTGATTTGCAGATGCAGAAGCCCAAAAGCAGAACCTGGAGACAGGTGGGGCTGACTGAGGGGTATCTACTTCTGGAAGCCTATCCAAAAAAGAGCTTTGTGCACCCTTAACTAAGATGGCAGCAGCAGTGGTGCAGAAGGGTGGCAGCAGTAATAATAGCAGCAGTATTCCTGCATATGGGCCACTTATTATTGTATATGAGATACTGTTCAGGACCGATCACAGCAACCTGTGAAGTCAGGACTCCACTCATTGCTGTTTTGCCAATAGGAAGGCAAGGCATGAGAATTCAAAGTTGGGGTTGCTAAGAGGCAGGAGCCCAGTATGAACCCAAGCCACCTTGGAAGAAAGTGCCTATAGTGAGCAACAAAGGCAATCTCATGTCACGGGCTCCGGCCACTTCTCCAGGTCAGCCTGGCCCAGGCTCAAAGGTAGAGAAGATGCCAACTGTGACCTCAAACAAGCCCCAGTGCAGTGGCAGGCACATCAATAAGTGTTGACTGGGGGGCTGAGGCCACCGCTGTGCCTGCACGAGCAAGCAAAATGCTGCAAGGGTGCAGAGGAGGGGGGCCAAGAGTCTTGCTCGTGGGCATCCGGCAGAGGCAGCTTCCCAGCAGGCTGGGTCATTCCCAGTTTCAGCTTCCTTTGCCAATCTCTAGACTCCTAGGCATGATGAAAGTGTCTTCCAGATCAGATGGCAAGTCGAGGGTTCTAGGGAGAAGATTTGAGGCAGGGGTGGTAGTTAAGAGATTAAAATTTGAGCCTTATCTTAGCTTTTAACCTTCTTTGTAGCCTTAGACATTCAGGCCCCTAGTTTCTCCAAGTTTGCAGAGAAGAGGACAAATTATGGATGGAATTTCAAGGCCTAGCTAGAGGAATGAGGGTGCTGCCAATATTTCTAAAGGGTAGGGACCATATTCACCTTGCCCACAGGTGTATCCTGGACACAAATCTCATGGCTTGGTCCCCAGCTACTGCACCATGATTTGTTGGATGAAGATTAAATGAACAGCCACAGGTAAAAGGTCCAGGTGACCAGGTCCCAGCCTTAGGCCCTGATGCCTTGTCAGTCCTCAGTCCTAAGCAGAGCTGAGCCAGCCCCCTCTGTGCTTCAAGGTCTCTGCTCCTGACCTTGAGCTGGAGTCAGCCCTGCTTCTCTGTTTGGGCAATGGTCTTCTGACCCAGCTGAAGAATACAGGAAAAGTGGTCAGAAAGGAGAAAGGACTGGCCCAATGACACTCAGGGAACCTGCGGCAGAACCAGGACTGAGAACTGCACATTCTTGTGCTCTTGGTCTCCTTTCCTGGTCAGGGGCACCCAAGGGCCAGGGCAAGACAGAGGTAATGAGTAAATGAAGAAGAAGAGCCTTCAGGGCCTCTGGGGTCACACTGGAGGTGGCAGAGGGTCAGAAGTGGCAGCACCAAGGACAAGTCTCTCATGGCAGGAGCTGGTGAGGCAGTAGGGGGTAAGGGCAATGGAGCGGGTAGCCAGGAAGCTCAGCTGGAAAGTGGAAGACACAAGTTTCCCATTACCTGCCCTGGGGGCAGGGACAGAGGGAGAAGGAAGAGAATGTGATTTCTGGAAGAAGCCAGTACCTGGGTATGCTTGGCAGGAGCTCCCCAGCCAGGCCCCTTCACGGTAGTGGTTGTGGCAGGCTTGAGGCCTTTCTCCAGGGTAGATCCCCAGCATGCTAGCCAGCTACTCTGCCTCTCTGAGGCAGGGGCAGCCTCAGCAGGTCTCCCAAGGTGCCTGTAATCCATTCACTAGCTTTAAGTGGAACACCCCTAGGTTTGACTCTGTCCCACAGGACTTACTATGCTGTGAGGCCCTGAGCAACTTACTCTTCTGCACCTGGGTTCCCACAGCTATACAACAGAGCACATGACCCCTGATCTGCCTCCCCCAGAGCAAAGTGCAGGGAGCGCAGAGACCCCACCAATGATGCTCCTGCCTTCATGTGGGCAGTGCCAGGGGTCAAGAATCCCTTGCCTCTTTCTGTGTTGTGCATATCCTAGCTCAGCCTAGGAGGGGAGACACTCAAAACCTTTTTGTGGCAGCTGAAATGTCAGGTACCCTCTGCAATAGTAGTGCCTCTGGCTTCTCGAAACTCTCCCTCACCACAGTCCTTCTCCAAGCAACCTGAGCCTCCTTCTAATGACCAAGACCACAGTTACGTGGTAAATGACTGTCTCCATGCACAGGCACACACTCCATCCTCTCTTCCTGCTCTGCAGGATGCTCTGGCTAAGGAAGTGAAGACACCCAAAGCAATCAGAGCTCCACTCAGAACCTGCCGACAAAGACAAAGACTGGGGATATAGCCCAGTTCACAGACCATGAGTTCAGTTGCCAGCACTGGGAAAAAAGAGAAGGGAGTGCCATATTCAGAGAAAGGAACACCTTCCTGCAGATGCCTCATTACTCTGGCATGCTCCATTTATGTTCCGTGTATATGAACCTCAAGAGTAGGCCGAACAGACCCATGGGGATGCGAGCCAGAGCGGTAGTTACCCTTGGAGCACGATGGAGTTACTGATCAGGAAAAGCACACGCAAGTCTTCTGGGGTTCAGAGAATGCCTGATATCTCCACCTAGGTGGTGCTGACACACGTGTAGAAATTCATGGAGCTGTGCGTTAAGATCAGTGTTCTTGACTGTAATGTAAATGGGACCCCGATAGAGAAAGTGTTATTTTTAAATTTTAAATTATTTATTTGTTTATTTTTGCATGACTGGGGATTGAACCCAGGGCCTCATACTGAGCTACAACCCCATTCCTTCTTAAAATTTTTATCTTGAGACAGAGTCTCATTAATTTTCCCAGGCTGGGCTTGCATTTGCTATCCTTCTGCCTCAGCCTCTTGAATATGCACATGCCCAACTAGCAAAAGTGTTTTTAAAAACCCCAAATGTCAAGAACTTTGGACGGATCTGCACATGACTGGCTGCTTAGCATTCAAGTCATTCCCTAAATGTCACATCCTCCAAGAGGCCCTTCCTCACTGTCCCCCACCTTTAGAAAGGACTTTCCTTGTTCTCCCACTCAGTTTAGTAACCTCTCCTCTCTGCACCTGAGTTACTCTCTAGTCTACTAATTTGTTTCTGTTTTGGTTTTGGTGTACACCAGTGTGCTCCTGGGTTTCCCCCCACACTGTACACAGTGATCTCATGTTGGTAGCTTAAGCACAGCCAAGATGGGAATATTTCTACCACATAAATCAGCAGATGTTGCAGGAACCCCAGCCCCAGAACCAGTGGTTAACTGTTTGCCAGCACGCCCTGTCCACCTCACTATTTGAAATGATCTTAGATGTTTGTTTTTGCTGTCCTGGGGATTGAACCCAGAACCTTTGCACTGAGCTACATTCCTAGCCCTCTTTTTATTTTTTTAATTTTGAGACAGGGTCTTGATAAGTTGCTAAATTGCCCAGGTTGGGCTCAAACTTGTGATTCTCCTAACTCAGCCTCCTAGAGTTCTGGGATTACAGGAATGCTCCACTGTGTCTGGCTTGTCTACTTCTTTGCCATCTGTCCCACCGGCATGATGCTCCATGACGGTGGGGCTGGTGGCTTATTGATTTTAGTGGGGCATCCCTGGCGCCTATAACAGGGGTCAGTATATAGCAGGTGCTCAACAAATGCTGATTGAATGAATAAAGGTCTGAAGGTAACACTGTGGAAACCCAGAAGAGGAAATAATTTTTTATCAGAATCAGGATATTTGAGCTGGAGCATCAATGATAAGGAAGAGTTTGTCACTCTGACAAGAAAGAAAAGATTTCCCAGGCAGAGGCATGAAGGAACACAGGTCTGGGGGCAACACAGCAGCCAGAGTGGCCTATTGTAGGGTGCCTGGTGTGGGAGAGGCACTGGGAGGGTGCAGAAAGGTAAGGGGCCACATTGTGAAAGGCCTTGGCTTCTTGAATGGAGGGCTGGGTTTTTCCCCTGTAGGCAATAGGGAGCCACTGAAATGTTTGAATTAATGAAATAATCTAATCAAGTCTTTGCTGGCAAGGTGTCTCTGGTGGCAGTGGGGAAGGCTGTCTGAAGGGGGATGGCTAGAGGTCCAGTCACTTCTGCACAGAGTGCTGAATGTAGAGGCTGGGCTTTTGAAACCTCAGCCCTTCTGCTGTTTTTCCTGCCTGTTTCCTCTCCCTGGGCCCTCAGAGAAGATGGAAAACAGCTGGCCCTTCCCTCGCAGTCCAGTGGTCCTGCAGGCCCTGCGCTGTGGTCTCTGCTATCCCACTTTGTCTCAGGCTGAGCCTGTGGGGACAGCTCATGTGGTCCTGCAGTATGCAAGGGGACTATTTGCGCCTTTCTTAGTGTCGCCCCATCCCTCTGAGTCATATAGCACTGGCAGTAGCTACCTCCGTGATAGCTTCTAGCACAAGGGATTGAGGAGCCTTTGCGGCCCGGTTCAGGGCGTTGCTGTGCAGGGAGGGCCAGCTCTGCACTGGGAGGGCTAGGTGAGAGCCTCTAACTTTCGCGCCGGAGCAGCGGAATCAACCTGGAATGCCCCTTGTCCTGAAGGCAGCAGCTAGGCTCTGCTGCCATGAAGCCCTGAGCACAGAGGACGCTAGGCAGCCAAGGATGGCAAAGGCCGGCCGGTGGGCATTTGCCTTCCTGTTCTCTCTCTGTCTCTGTCTCTCTCTCTCTCATTTTCTCTCTCCTCTCATTTTTTCTTTTCTTCTTTTGCAGTACTGGGGATGGTATCCAGGGGTGCTCTACCACTGAACCACAACTCCAGCAGCCCTTTTTATTTTTTGAGATAGAGTTTTACTAAACTGCCCAGGCTAGGCTTCAGTTTTCAATCCTCCTGGCTCAGCTTTCCAGATTACAGGCAAGAGCCACCAGCCCTAGCCACTTCTTTCTCTTTCTACAGTTTGTGTGAGGCAGAAGCTGTTAGTACCAGAAAGATTCCAAGGGAAGAGGTGGGCCCAGCAGCCTAGGCTTCTGCTACCCTCTTCCATCAAAGCCCTGGAATCCAAAACTACAAAGGTCCCAGGGAGGAAGGAAAAGGAAGCCGACTTGCTAAGTGGCCTGCCCCCATCCCCCTGCAGCTGCCTGGCTGACTGGAGAGGAGGAGGGCTTGCTGAGGAATGATAATAACCATCCCTCCCATCTGGATGTCCTTTCACACACCACTAACTGGCTTTCCACCCCTCCTCTTGTCTCAGTCACACAAATAGCTTGGGAATTATCCCTCTTGACCATATGGAGGCTCAGAGAGAACAAGGAAGCTCTCTGAGGTAGCCCAGCAAGTCAGTGGTGGTGTTAGGTGACAATCTGCAATCTAGGATTCCCCATCCCACTCAAATTCCCCTTCCTTGCTTATAAACCCAGGCCCAGGGCTCCTGGATTTCTGGGGAGCATTGGGCATCCGAGTTGGGAGGGGCTATAATAGGACAAGGTTGGAGATGAGGGAGGGTGCTTAGGGCCAACCTGACGAAAAGAGGCCAAATGTACTCTTGTCCCAGGTTTCCCCCATTGCTGTCTCATCTGAAGAACTTTCTTTAGCTTTTCTTTTTAAGCAGATCTGCTGGCGACAAATTCTTTTCATTGTTCTTCATCTGAGAATCTCTTTATTTCTACTTCATTACTGAGTGATATTTTCACTGGATATTGAATTCTGGGTCGATGGTTCTTTTTTGGGGGGATTTATTTTTTTTTGAGACAGGGTCTCACTATGTAGTTCAGGCTGGCCTCAAACTCAACAGCTTCATCCTCTTGAGTGCTGGGATTACAGGTGTATGCTACCGTGGCCAGCTTTTTCTGGCATTAAATATATATATATATATATATATATATATATATATATATATATATCAGGACACTTCCTTCTGGCCTCCATGGTGCAAAATTCACTACTACTGACACCTAGTGTTTTTTGGCTCCAAGGTGCCATTCAGAAGTAGGCAGGCTGGGATGTGGAAGGAACTCTGGAGAGCTCAAATTGAGTCACATCATTTCATAGTCGGTGACATAGGATGAGCCCCTCCACTGGTCTGAGCCTCAGCTTTTCTGTTGCTGCCTGGAAAGAGTGGGACTGGATAGTCACCCTGGGAACCTTTCTCATGATGCTGACATTCTGCAGGTCTCGTGACCTGACTCCCCAGGCTTGCCCTGCTCCTGGGGACGAGGAAAGAGAGCTCCTATGGAGACATCCTCTTGCCTTGCTTTCCCTTGAGGGCTACAGCTGAAGTCCTATACACTTTGCCCCCTCTACCTTTGACTGCTCTGACCCTGCAGGACCCTATTGAGGCAGGTAGGGTTCTGAGGGTGACTTCTTAGCAGACCAGCCCTAGGTCCTCCTCAACTAGAACTCATGACTTCTTCTCACAGAGGCCATCACAAAGTACTCCCTCGGTGGGCAGGGGGCAACCTCCAGGGCCACTCCATGCTTCTCCCCATACTGCCATCCTCACATCCCCTTCTGGTGATTGTCATTCCCTACCTTTCCCATACTCTTTGTGCCATTGTGTTCCTTTTGCCTGGGAAATTCTCATGGTCTCTCTCTCTCTTTTACTTTTGTTTGTTTTGTAGGACTGTGGATTGAACCCAGGACATTCACACTGAGCTCTATGCCCATCCCTTTTTTGTTTGTTCATTTTTTATTTTAAAACAGGATCTCACTAAGTTGCCCAGGCTGGGATACAACCTCCAATTTTCCTGCCTCAGCCTCCCAGAATGCTGCAATGACAGGTGCATGCCACCATGCTTGGCTTCCTTTTCTAATTGGTGAGGCTTTGTAGAAGAAACACTAGCCTTCATGTCTCTTAGCTTTCTCATCTGTACGCTGAAGCTCTCTTAGCTCTCTCATCTGTACCCTATAAAGCTACTGGGAAAGCTAACCAAGCTATTCCCTGTGAAACCTTTTGAACAGTGGTTGACTCAATACAAATCCAGCCAGCCCCCTGCATGGGCAGGTTCTGCACCTGAGAACTCAGCCAATCACAGATCGAAAAGATTTGGGGGCAAGTTGAGTCCGTACTGAACATGTGTGTTCTTTTTTGCATGTCAATATTCCCTAAACAATATACTATCAGAACGATTTACATTGCATTTATATTGTATTAAGTATTATAAGTCATCTAAAGATGATTTAAAACATATGAGAGGGTATGTGTAGGTTATATGCAAATAATATGCCATTTCATATAAGGGACGTGAACGTCTGTAGAATCTGGAACCCACTGGGGATCCTGGAAATGATCCCTGGAGGACGCCAAAGGATGACTATACTCAATAGACATTAGCTCATTATGATAACTGTCATTAATGCTATTATAATTTAGTGGTTAAGTGCACAGACCCTAGAATCAGACTCTCTATGTTCAAATCCCCTGTGCCACCTCAATCAAGTCACTTAACCCCCAGGTGCTTCAGTCTTCTCATCTTTAAAAGGCAGCTAATAACAGGCCCCACCTCATAGGGTTGTCACAGGGTCAAATGAGACAACTCACAGGAACACTTAGCACAGAGCCAGGCTCATCTGTTGTGAGCTCCTCATTTGTGTTCCTGAGGATGAGGATGCTACCATCGCCGTAAGTCCTTCCTCCTGAGAAAGGCAGGCAGCAGGAGCTCTTGGGGGAGGTGTCTGCTGGGATTTGTGCTACGCAGAGACACCCATACATCCCTGCAGTTCTTGGACTACAGAATATTCCCACTTCTGGTTTGTGAGATTCCTGACCTTGGCAAATTTGTCTGGTTTCCCTTGGGCTAGCCCATTCCTAGCTCTAAGGCCCCAGTTTTAGGAGGCCATTGAGGTCAGCTCAGCTGAGCCCTGGGTTTTCCAAGCATCCCTAATGGGCCAGCAGATGTTCCCTCAGGTCTGGCTGATGGCGTTAGTTCTTCACTAGAGCCCTCAATTCTAGCTTGTTACCTGCATCAAGTGGGAAGATGCCAGAAGTGTTGCTAAATGTCCTGTGAAGCACACCATGGCCCTTACTCTTGGCTCTGTCCCCTGACTTGTTTGATAACCTTGAGAGCAGTCTCTTTTCCTTGCAGGCCTCACTTTTCCATCTATAATATGAAGAGGTTTGGCCCAGATGATCTCTAAAGCATCTCCTAGATGGGTGAATCCTAGCATCCCTTGCCATTGCCATTGCAGGACTCAGTTAGTCCAGAGACTGACAATAAACATGTGACAAGTCAACACAGACTGTGCTGAAATGGATTATAGAAATACAACTAAGCCAGGCATTTATAATCTCAGCATTTGGTAGGCTGAGGCAGGAGGATCACAAGTTGGAGCCTAGTCTGGGCAAGTTAATAACTTAGAGAGACTCTATCTCAAAATACATGTGCTAAAAAAAAAAAGAGCCGAAGACATAGCTCAGTGTGAATGTCTTGAGTTCAATTCCTAGTACCACTTCCACCACACACACACACACACACACACACACAGATCAAAATGAGCTGGAGATATAATTCAGCAGTAGAGCACTTGTTTAACATGGGTGAGACCCTGAGTTCAATAGCCAGTACTGGAAAGAGAGGGGAGGGAAGGGGAAGGGGGAGGGGGACAGGGCGAGGAGGGGGGAGGGAGTGGGAGAGGAATAGGGAGAGGGAGAGGGAGACGGAGAAGGAGAGAATGAAGCTCTGAAGTAGGCTGGCTCCTCCGCTTGGGGTAGCTGTGGGGGCAGTGGCTGGTCTGTGTATGCTCTGAACTCAGGCAAAGGGAGGGGCTTCTCCAGCAGGAGGCTGACCTTGAATAGGGATACACAGAGCTTGAGGCCCAGGAAGAGGGAAGCAAGTAGTTAACAGCTACTATGGCCAGTCACAAGAGGAGATCACAGGAATGCAGCCAAGCCTGTACCAAAATCTGCCTTCTTGACCCATCCATCTACTTGTCCAATTCCTCAGGCCTTGCCTTCACACGTATGTGTGTGCGTGTACGTGCGTGTGCGTGTGTGTATGTGCATTAAGGGGGGGCTGGGCTGTTGACCTCAGGTCTCCATCAGACACGCACCAAAGAGGAGGAGGCCTGAGAGCTATCTGGGGGAGTGAGTACAATGTGGTCTCCACTAGAGCACTTTGTTTCCGACTGAGGACCTTCGAGCTCCAGTTGTGCCCATTGTCATTCATAGAACCTTGGTCAGTGCAAGTCACAGAGTGTCCTTGATGTCCCCAGGGCAGCTCTGCATTCCTCAGACTACCCCCACCTGGGAAGGACAATGCCATCTCAGTGGGCCTTGTGGGAGATAAGAGAGCCTCTTTGTGTCTGATGGGGAGACTCGCACTGGCTGAGAGAGGGGTCAGCGTTCGTGGATCCCTAGCATGGTTCCCACGCCCAGGCTACCTGGCCCCCTACACTGCCTGGCCCCTTGCACAGCCTGGCTCCTTCATATCAGCTCTGAGCCATGAGTCCCCTCTGATTGATTCTCGTGAGGAAATTGATCCTGCAGTAAGATCACCAGCTGGTTCCCGGGCTTTGAATTAGGCCAGGGACAAGCACAAGGCCACTAGGACCAGTGAGCGAGATGCTACATGAGCACTTCCAGTTGTGAGACAAGAAAGGGTGTTGTTTGGAGACAACATAGCAAGTTCAGAAAGGCCTTGGACATTGCTGTTGGACCATCCGGAGAGGCCCAAGGGCATGGTCATCAGAAAACTATAGAAGCCTAGGCCCAGGCTACAATAGCTGGAGGAGTGGCAGGGAGGGAGGAAGGTCTCTGTGAGGGGAGAAGGCTGGTGATTCACAGAGTTCTTTCTTCTTCCCCCAGTCCTCTAACAGCCAATTGGTTGCTCTCCAGGTAAAGATAGATTTATGAAATGATTCCCAGGGCTGGGGTGTAGCTCACAGAGGAAGAGAGCTTGCCTAATGTATGCAAGGCCCTCAGTTCCATCCCCAGCACTGCAAGGAAAAAAAATAAAAGAAAGAAGAAAATTATTCTCTATAAACTTGTGGTGGTAGGGAAAGGTGCCAGAAGTTGTGTACCAACCTAATTGTTCCTAGGCTCTATGATATGCTTCCTTGCCTTGCTGCGTACCTTCCCTTTTCCCTGATTTGGTTCTCTACCTTCCCCAACAAGACTGAGCCATCTCAAATCTTTCTAGTAAATCCTTTCTGTTTCAACTTAGCTGGAGTCAGATTCAGTCAAAGCCCTGCTGAATATGGCTCCTGCTGGCTGAAAATTAGAAACCAGCATGCTTACCCCAGTGAGGGTTTGGCCAGCTCAGAATCGAGGTCCCTTGGGTAGTGGGGCAATACGTTAGGGTGTCTTGCTTCCAATTTCGCAGGCTAAGGAATGCAGTGGGTGCTCCATGAATAGATGAATGCATGAGTGAATAAGTGAATTGTCCCCATTGCCAGCTATCCCACCCACCTACTCTGTTATCAGTGCTGGACAACCACCACCCCTGACTACCAGCCTGTCCTGGGCCTCCCCACCCACCTGGTCCCTGAGAGAAGGAAGAGAAAGTCATAGAGTCGTGACATGGCAGAGCTGGCCTGCCCCTTTGCCAAGTTCAATGCCTTTCTGGCCCAGTTGAAGAGGCCAAGTCTCAGAGAGGTAAAAAGACCAGCCAGAGGTGGCAGGACTCACGTCTCTTGCCTCTGTCATACCACATGTCAGGAAATTTTGTTAAGTTTGTGTTTCAGAGGTCCCATTCCAGAGCCAGTCCCTTCCCAGAATGCATTAGGACTTCAAAGCATGGCAGGATGGCATCTGGGCTTTCCCTACTCCCCTTCAGTCCCAACACTCCTGGGACCAGAGGGTGGGAGTGCCTTTGATCAGCCAGGAGTGTTGACTGTCCTTCACTGGGCCTGACAGCAGAGATGAGCCAGAGGCTGGCCCATGGCCCCTGGATGCTGGGGAAGCCTATAACGTGATTAGAGAGAAAGTCCAGCCTCCAACGTGGGACCTCCTGCATCTGGGGCATGCCATCCAAAGCCTGCACAGCTGGGCAGGAGGGAGGGCTGCAGCTGGGGGATGTTTGTGCTAATCTGCAGCACTGGGAGCACCGTGATAGCTAGGCTAATGTCTGCAGGATGGGTCACCACTCAGCACTGGGGTTTGCTTTCCAGCTACTTTCCAGTTCCACATTCCTCCTTTCCAGTCCCTGTCTCCTGCAGCCCTCACTCCCATCTTCTCTCACCACTTTCCATCACTTCCTCAGAAAGGATCCTGGCTGCAAATCTGGATACCTGGGCTCTGCTGCTGTCTTGCTGATTTTGGAGCAGTCCCTTGCCTTCTCTGGGCCTCAGTCTGCTCAGCTATGATGTGAAGGGTCTGGTACAGATGGCACTGTCCTAGCATTGCTGCTCTGTGAGTCTCTGCATGGGGGATGTGATTTGTGATGGATGCTGACTGTTAACATCTAAGGGATGCAGATACTTTGTCTTATGCTCAGTCAGGTAGTCCCACACTCTAGCCCCCATGGCCATGCTTCCAAATCCACAGTGACCAGAGCAGGGGAAATAAAGTCCAAGGGTGATGTGCATCAACCTGGGAGAGAAAGACAGAGGCAAGTACAGATTGTGTGGTCAAACCCAGAAATGCTCCATCTATCCTTCAACAAAGCCAAGAAGCCTGATGGTTAGTAGCTCTAGGAACAAAGTGCCCAGGTTGAAGAATAAGTTTTCTGTGTCCAGAGTTCACACCCCATTCCCTGTGCTCTGGCCACTCCTGAAATCTCCTTCTTAAGTGAGAAGGCCAAGCCTTGTGAACACCCCGGGCAACAGAGGACAGACTCATACGTTGCTCCTGGAGCCTCCATTGCCCAGGGAGCCAGAAATACCTTACCTTCACCTGTACACTATGATGACACAGTCCTTGTAGGAGATGACCTGGGCAGTTCCCCTTGAATGCAGAACAATTGCTTCAGCATTAGTTAAACCAAATCCTATCTCCATGTACTAATACGCTATATTCTTCTTCTTTCAATTGGCTCTAAGCAATGCAAAAAAGGCTAGCTGAGGTACTGATATGTAATCCTTGAAGCCAGTTACAGTTTCTTGTTTCCTCACATAGTATTCCCTATAAACAGCTGAGCACAGTGGAAAGGCAGAGCCACATAGCTCCAGGAAAGTCAACTGTGTTTGAGCCTCAAAATAAGAGGCTATGACCACGCAGGGCACAAAAGTTTATCAAAAACTGAAGCAACAACGTCCTAAATCACTCAAATGCTAACTCAATAGAGTTATGCAGATTAGTCTTTCTGCATACCCTTCTCCCTGCACATGGCAGAGGTGCTTTCTCTCCACTTGGCCAGCTCAGCTCACATTATTTACATAATTCCTGCCATACTCACCATCACCCATTCTCGAACGACTCCCTTCTTCACAAGTTAAATGCTGGGTGATGCCTTGGATCAAGGCCTTTGTTCCACCTATCCTCACCTACACCACTCAAGACCCCTTGGCTGCCTGTAACTTTGAATATGTCTTAGTGTCTTTGTTCTCACTGTGGGTTGCACTGGAGGTGATACATTGAAATTAACTCACTGAGATTCCAATAACATTTCAATGGGATTACAAATATAAAATTTCTCAAACGTTAAGGAGGACAAAAAAAAGAGATTACAACATTAGGATTACAATATACAATATTTGGATTACAATAAGACTCACTTGGTAAGAGTGTGGAAAATGTGGACCATTGAGCCCCAGACTGAGGCTGCTCAGTAAGCGGTTTCCCTGCCCAGAATCCCTCACTTTAGTGAACAGTTAAACAGTCTTGGGCAGTGTACTTACGGATCAGAGGACTATGGACCCAGAGTGCAACTGGGAGAAGACAACAGCTTTCATATGGCCTGTCCACTGTGTACAATCTCTTAGTTTGCACTTATAACAACCCAGAGGAAAGGTGTCCCTGGCTGCATTTTACAAGTAAGGACACAGTGGCACAGGGCTGTGAAAGGGCCTTCCCAGATGTTCCATGGTGCAATGAGGAGGCAGAGCCAGCATTGTCTCCGAAACTCCGGGGGTCTCTTGACTCCTATGGCCCACAAGCAGGCTAGAGACAGTGAAGAACACTTTCAACAGGAGAGAACAGGAAGGCTTTGGAGAGAAGGTAGGCTGTAGGATGGAGGATGAAAAGGAGGAGAATATTTCAAAGGTGTGGACTAGGGTGGGGGTGGGTGAGACCCTGACTCCAGAACACGGAAAGGTGCGTTGGAAGGCAGCCAGGAGGTCAGCCTGGCTAAAGTGAGTGTAAGTTAGAGCAGACAATGATGCTCACACACTGGGAAGAGGAGGAGGTGTGAGTGTGGCGTGGGCACAGGGAAAATGACCTACACTTTTGGCCATGGTGGATTTGAGGAATTTATAGGACATTTTAATAATGTGGTGCCATAGTAGTAGAGGGAAAGGAGATGAGGAGAAAAGCCAGCTCTACAGAGAGTAATCAACAACTTCCTAGCTGGGCAACCAGGGGTGAGATCCCGAACCTCTCAGCCTTCAGTTTCTTTCTTTGTACAATGGAATAACAGTAGTGCCAACCTCACTGGGTCACTGTGAACTAATACATGTGAAGTGCTGTGGACGGTGCCTGGCAGGGTTAGCACATAGTTCATCTGACCATCTCTTTCTTCTCCTCCTCTTCGTCTTCCTTTTTCTCCTCCTTCTTCCTCCTCTCCCTTCTTCCTCCTCTTTTTTCTCCTCTTCCTTCTTCCCTTTCCTCTCCTCCCCATCTCTTCTCCTCCTCCTCTTCTTGATTTCTTTCTCCTTCCTCCTCTTTCTTCTTCTCCTCCTCCTTCTAATACCAAGATGAAATGCTCAGCCTTATTTATTTTTTATTTAACTGAGCTATATACATTTAGTTCTTTTTGTTTTATATTTTGAGACAAGGCCTCACTAAATTGTCATCTGGCCTAGAATTTGTAATCCTCCCGCCTCAGCTTCACAAGTAGCTGAGATTATAAGAGTGTGCTACAAACTATGCCCACCTCATTTTAGTTCCTCTTGTTATCATCAATACAGGGATGGCAGCTGGAATCTGTGAGGTGGATAGGTCGCACAGAAAATATGTGAGAGTGAGAAGAGTTTGAGAGCAGCAACCTACCAGGAATCAGCCAAGGAATCTGTCAGGAGTGTACTGGAGGTCTGTAGTTCTCATGTTACTAGTTCCCACTGTCTACCTTCTTATGACAGTGACCTTTGGATTGTCTTCAGCTCCGTGTTGTTTTGTTTTATGAGACAGTGTCTTGCCATGTAGCTCAGGCTGGCCTTGAAGTCATCAGCCTCCTGCCTCAGCTTCCTAAATAGGTGTGGCTCTGTGTATCCACCACTGTACTCAGCTGAACTTCAGATTTTAAGCCATGACAGTTGCAGGCATTTGGGGCTCCATGTGTCCCTGTCTCATCTCTGCTCACCAGCACCCCATTTACTACCATTAAGCCACAATTAAACCTCTCTGTGGGCCACAGCACTGAACAAAAGAAGACTCCACCAGGCCAGGGTTCTGATTCTAGGCCACTATGAGCCTGAGACTGGTCTAGGCAGCTCCCTATCTGTGGAGTTTGTGACATGCTTCCTTGGTCTCTTCTCCCAGGGCCAGAGGAATGGATGAACTCATGACCTAGAAGTGTCTGGTTCCCAAGCAGTCCTAGGCCTTGACTGCCTCCAGAGGCCAGGCAGGTTCTGCCAGGGGAGGAAAAGTCAATTTTTGCTTTTTGCAACCTTCCAACAGCCCCGGCAGTGTTGTGAGAGAGCAGGGAGACTTGAAGACCACAGTCTTTAGCAGGCAGCTGGCAGGCTGGAGTCCCAGCAGCAGCCTCAAGCTCCTAGGGAGTCTGTCCTTCCCACTGTCTCAGCAAGTGGCATTTTGAGGAGCTAGGCTTCCAGGCTTATGCCTGTAGTGGGGTTCAGGGACACATACGGAGATTTCCCAGCCTGTATTTGCGTCAGGCAGCCCAACTAGGCCACATCCACAGGGGCCTCCCCAAGCAGCAGGGCTAAGGGAACATACAGAGGGCCAGAGCTTCCAGCTCCTTGGAATCACTTCCTTTTTGGCAGGAGGAAATATAGTGGACAGAGAAACCAGTGACCGAGGGAGGCTGGGATATTTGCATTAGGAAGAACTTGGAACATAGAGTCAGGACAAAGTGTCATCCTAGCTGACTAACTGGGTAGGCTCCGATGAGTGACCTTTCACCCTCATAGTCAAAACAGGTTTTATTCAAATCTCATCTACATGCCAGGCACACTGACTTTTCTTTCATAACCATGCCTCTCTAAGAGAGATCTTATCATCTCCGCTTTACAGATGTGGAAACCGTGAGAGGTGAAGTGACTTGCCCGTGGTCAAGCAGCAGGCAAGTGGCAGAGGTCTGGCTGAATACAGAGCCTGTGTGATCTCACTGTCCTCAGCCATGTTCTGTTGAGAAACCAGAGGCCAAGGAAGACCCATTGTGGTGTCACTACCTGGAGTGGTAAAGGCTCATCCTACTCAGAGCAGAGGTGGTGCCAGAGTGCGTAAATCTAGACATCGAAGAGTTGCCCACACCCCTAGCATACCATAGCAGGGTCAAGTTCTTAAACACACAGAACGGAGAAGATCAGACAGCCTCCCTTCTACAGCTCAGTGAACTGAGGAGCACCCAGTTTTCCTCCCCAGCTCCATGTGGATGACTCCTAGGTGGTCATCTTACCTCTCTGACCAATGCTTTGCTCCTTTGCAAAATAAAGCTAATATCACATCACCTTGTAGGGATGTTAGGAAGATTCACTGAAATAACAAATGGGAAGAGATACAGAACAGGGAACAGGGACAAAATGACCCCAGAATGCCAAATCTATGGACGCTAAGTTAAAGTTTGCAAGAACAGAGTTGCATTTATTCCAGGTCTTCCCTTGTTCAACAAACCAGATGCTGCTGATGGTGTGGTTATAGTGGTGGTGATGGTGACGGTTTGACACTTATACAGTGCAACATGTGTCACATTTATACACAGCTTCACTCTTTGACCCAGCAATTTCACATTAAGAATTAGACATGTGCATTAAGGATATTATTGCTTTCTTGTTTATATTAGCCACAAATGGAAAACAACCTAAAAGTTAAACAATAGGGGATTGGCTAAATATTTTCTGGTTATAGTACATGGACTACATCTAATAGAAGTACAATACATTTTCACCTAAGATAGCAACAGAGCTCCTCTGTATCAAACAGACTGATAGATGATTCATAGATACACTGTAAGAAGCCTGCCTGGAGTAGAGACACTTGCCTATGATCTCAGGACTCTGGGAGGATGAGGCAGGACAATTGCAAATTTGAACCCAGCCTGGGCAACTAGTGACTTAGTGAGACCCAGTCTCAAACTAAAAAGTTAAGTCAATTCTGGGGATGTAGCTCAGTGCGAAGGCCTGGAGTTCGATCCCTAGTAAGGGGGAGGAAGGGAGCGGGGAAGGGAGAGAGAGAGAGAGAGAGAGAGAGAGAGAGAGAGAGAGAGAGAAAGAGAGACTGAAAGATAGAGTTGGGCTCAAAAATGAGATTCACAGCCTGCACAGAAATGTAATGCAGTGAACATAGCCCAGGAGCTATAGCCCCTGGGCCTGAGTCAGGACCCAGAGGAAGTGCCTAGGACTCATTGCAGGGTGGAAAGCCAAAGCCAGGATCTCAGTTTAAAGCCAAGGTGAGGAGAGAGAGGCTTCCCGTAAGAGCTGGAGAAGACAACTCCCAGCTGCCGTTGGTAGTTCCAACTCCAAGGCTACATGACCAGGAAGCGACCTAAGCTCAAGGCTCCATGTTGGAGCAATAGAAAGGCTCTGACAGCCCTCCCCCCAGGAAAGGAGTACTGAACTGCCATTGTGAGATCTAATCCTGGGTTGAAAGGTGTTGTGTGGCCAGTGGAGGCTACCACAAGACCACCAGACAGAGAGGGATCTGGTAGACAGAGGAAGAGAAAACAGGCAATAAAATATAATCAAAATACTATCAGTTCTCCTGCTCTAAACCCAAATTCCAAAACACATAAAGAAATCTAATACCCAGGAGACACAATATATCTACCATCAGTCTATAAATTCATTTCACATGATACATTTTAAAAGTAAGCAAGTCTAGGAGGTGGATAAAGTTAATGAAGGAATGATATTCCTTAAATAAACAAGATGTGATTGCCCAAAGGCAAGGTGAGAAATATGAAAAGAAGATCAATTCAAAATCTTAGAAATTAAAAATATGATCATTGAAGTAAATAAAAAGAAAACCTTGGCTGGGGTTGTAGTTCAGTGGGAGACTGTTTGGTTAGCATGCACAAGGCGGCCCTGGTTCCATCCTTACCATTGCTGGGTGGGGGTGGGGGAGAGGAAAGGAAAGGAAAGTTAAGTTCAATAAATGGGACAGCTTTTGCCTGGCCACATTCATAGAAAGTGAATTGGAATTCAGTTAGTGAATTGAAAGCCAGTATTTAGGGGATTCAAGCAGCACAGAGACAAACTTTGAAAGAGCAGTGACAAGGCATGAATGTTGGCACTGAGAGATGCTGCTGAAGTCTAACACAAGTTCCAAACAGATAAAGGGGATGGGGAGGATGGAAAGAAGGTAACCACTGAGAATGGAAAGATTGGCGTTCTCAGAGAGAAAGGGAACTCCAAGGACAAAGTAGAATAAATAAAAGTAAGTCTATACCTCGATACTTTGTGTAACACTAGCAGCCAATCAAAGGTTGCAGCAGAGAAGAGCCTTGTTCTGTACAAAGGAACAAGTGGACAGCATCAGGAAGAGTCATGTGGGGGTGGGGATGGGGGTGGGGGTGGGCGTTGTGGCTGTTGTGTTAAGATGATAAGGGAGGGTACTGTTGCACCTTGTCCCATGAGCCATGGCTAAAGATGACCAAAAACATGTTTTTCAGAGCTAGGAGCTACTCCACTGCCCACATATCCCTCAGACCTCTGCTCCCTTCCCACTCTTTGTTATGACTATAGCCAGCTGCCTCTTCTGAGGTGGATAAGCTACGTTTTCTTCTTCATTGCTGCCACTGCGGTGCAGAGTGAGGGGTTGGGGGCGACCCCTCAAGAGGCTGTGGCCTCGAGGCAAGTCTCCGTGCACCACTGAGCCTCGCATTAGAAGAAGCGATCAGAAGGAGCAGCCCTTTAGTGGAGCACCGTCATCACACCAGATCTGATTAATGAGGGCAGAGGCACGTGGCCCTGGGAGGAAGGGGCTCCCCATACACTCAGAGACCACATCCTTCCAGTTTGAAATTCCTGCCTTGCGACTTCCACACTATATGCCCCTGATTGGCAAGTGATTTCCAAGCCCCAATTTTCTCATCAATGGCAGGTAGAATAGCTCTACTGAGCAAGATGGTTGGGTAGAACGAAGGGAGCCTAGAAGTGAATGCAAATGCGCAGGGTAAGCTGTCACAGGGACAATTCTGACGGCCTCTTCCTGTTCCCAGACAGAGGATGACACTGGGCTCAGGGTCTTTTTCTCTGAGGTAGGAAGTGGAGGAAACAATACTTACACCGGATCTGAAAGAGGCTTTAGGGGGACATCTAGGCACAAGTCATAACAGCCTCCATGGTGAAAACAGACAGGTAAGGCTCCTGATCTCATGATCTCACAGTCTACTTGGGGAAGAGGAGTCAGACATTAATCAAAGTATCCCTTAGATAAATGTGAAATTATAGCTGGGGTTGGGATTATGACAGAGAGGCACATGGTACTGAGAACCTGCAACTGAGGGCTTTGGCTCAGCAAAGGGGTCAGTGTTCTTCCACAGGAGTGGACAAGGAACCTGAGATCAGAAGGACACACAGAAATGAACAAGGAGGCCTCAGCAGGGCAGAGTGTTTTATGCAGAAAGAACAACACAGGCAAAAGAAGAATTAAAAGTCAGTGGCAGCAGCAGCAGGAGCAGTGTGGGGAAGGGAAGAGGTGTAGGTCAGGGAAGCAGGGAGCAGGGGTGAAGCTAGGCGAGGCTTCTTCAGCTCTGATCCGTAACAAGGAGCTCCTCAGTTCAGTAAAAGGCAGCAGTAGATTACAGTAGAGCAAATGTGAAGTGGATACATTAGAAACTGTTTAAGTATTGTTTAAAACAGCAAAAGGGTACATATAACCAGTGTTCATAAGCAAGGGACTGGTAAAATAAAAGATGGCAGATTCACCCAGCAGAATGCTCTGTATAAAAACAGAGAGGAAAGCTTCTAAGTACAGCAGAGAGGTTGACAAGATACACTGGTATGGGGGAAATGTAAGGTTACCAGTGAATTCAGTATCATATTTTATGGAAGGGGAGAAATGAGAATATATATTGTGCTAGCTGGATGTGGTGGTTCATGCCTATAATTCTAACACTCTGGGAAGCTGAGGCAAGAGGGCTGAAAGTTTGAGCCCAGTTTGGGCAACTTAGTGACTTAGAGAGACACTGTTCAAAATAAAAATTTAAAAAAATTGAAGGACTGGGAATATAGCTCAGTGCAAATGCCCTGGGTTCAATCCCCAGGACCAAATGTGTGTGTGTGTGTGTGTGTGTGTGTGTGTGTGTTAGGGGGGAGGGCATGGAAATTAATGGAACTAGAAACTCCTCACTAAATCCTATTATATATTTTTGATTTTTTTAGTGTATTGCCTATTAGAAATAAATAATTTCTTGAAGCATTGGGAATGAAACCCAGGACCTATGCATGCTGGAACAGCTTTAGCACTGAGCTACATCCTGATCCCAGAAACAATCATTTTCAAGGCCGAAGTTACTTAGGAAGTAAAATGAAGAGGTTAGGAAGTAGAGTCCAGAAAGGTGGTTGGTTTTTTGGCTTTAGTAAGAGGCAGTTAGTTGAAAGCCATCACTGGGAAAGACTCAATTGGAGAAGCAAGCCTGACTGGTCTTGAGGCATGTTCTTATTATTGATCACATTTTAGGGTTGAGGAAAGTGAGGCTCAGGAAGGCCCATGATCTGAGCTAGCAGGGAGCAGAACCAAAACCAGAAGCCTCATCTCTTGACTCTCAGACCAGTGGAGGTTTGAGAGGTGCTGGCCTAGAGCCCTGTAGGATAGGAGAAGAGCTTATTTGAGCCACCAGGCCCAGAGACTGGCAAGATACTTGAGTATTCTGAAAATCCTTCAGGAGCAATTTTTCTGCACTGGGGGTGATTTTGCCTCCTGGGTGACATTTGGCAATATCTGGAAACATTTGGTTGTCACAATTTAGGGTGAGAAATGTGCTCCTGGCACCTAATGGTTAAAGGTCAGGGATGTGGCTAAACACTCCCTATCATTCCCCCAGCAATGCACAGGACAAACCTCGTGACAAAGAAGTATTTGGCCCAAGTTGGGAAAACCTGATGCAGAGGCCCAGCAGTATCGGACAGTTTATCATGGTTCCTGCCCTCCCTACATAGGCAAGTATCTTCATTGTTTCAACCCACTTTGACATCTGCAATTTGTGCACTTTGTACAGCATTTGGACAATGGAGATGTGTTGAAAGTATTAAGCAAAAGCCCAGCCTTCTCTTTCCTCCGGAACCAGCCAGCATTCGTGCTTACTGTAACATTCAGTGAACAGGTTGTAACAATGAACTAGTTGAACTCTGCTAGCAGAAAATAACTTACATTCTCTCTTGTTTTTTCCTGTATTCTCTCTGGGACCTTTTTCTCCACTGCTTCCTGGTTATAATCTTATGAGCTACAACCTTTTTAGACTCTTTGAGAGAATTCAACAAAATCCTTCAATTACCTTCAGGAATTAACCCCATATTTCACTAAAAGTGAGCCTTTCCCTTGTCTTCCTTGGGGGCCTGTGGGGCTGAGAAGCAGGTGACCAGGAGCATGGTCAGTGTCTTATCACTTGTCCTGTGCTACTGGTGGCAGAGTACGTCCAGGATGTGGGTGCCGTGATGTATTTAGCCAGTTCCCTGGCAGTTTTCACTTGTACAATGTTGCGAAATCCTTGTACATGTCTAACTGCACACAGTTTTGAAATTAGTTTTGTCTCTGTCTCTGTTTCTGTCTCCCTCTCTCTCTCTTTCCCTATCTCTCTGTACTGATTGAACCCAAGGGCTTCATATTAAACTACATACACCCCACACATACTTTTTGCGCCACTTGGGATTGAACCCAGGGTCTTCATACCTTACCACTGAGATATATTCCCAGTCCTCACCCTTGCCCCTTTTGAGATAAGGTCTCACTAAGTTGTTTATTTGCCCAGGCTAGGCTTAAACTTTTGACCCCCTTACCTTAGCCTCCCAGAGTGCTGGGATGACAGGCATGCACCACCACTCTTGGCTAGTGAAATTATTTCTTTAAGATAAGTTCCTGCAAATCAACTTGCTGTGGTAGCCATATTTAAAACAGTGAAACATTTCCAGATCATTCTTCTGTGCCTGCCGCTTGCTAGGGCTAGGTTGACATTTATTATGGAACAAAAGATGTTGAAAGAGCACTAGCCCAGGAGGAAAGCGCAACCTCTTTCTCCCAAACATGTTCCTCCCTCTTGAACATCCCCACAGTCACCTCTTGATCTTTACCCTCCTTCATACTTCCTCAGGCCCTAGATTCTAAATTGCTCCCACATCATCCCTGAGGGGGGAAATACCATCCTTGCCTTTCCATTCATGATGGATGCTAGAATTCAGGCCTCACCATCTCTTTCTTGCCTAGAAAAGTTCCTTGCTAGTCTCATGTCCAATTTGGCCACATCAATCCATCCTTGTGTCCTCCAGAGGCTGCACCCCATGGCCACCACACAGGACCTGCTGTGATGCGAGTTCTCCTGCCCCCGTCTCATCTGTGGCCTTCACCCTCCCTCCTCTTACTTTCTAGTCACACAGTGCTGTCCCCTTGTCTGGGGCACAGCAGGCCATAGCTCTTTGCTCACTTCCTTCTGGCTGCAGTGTCCCCATCCCCTTCTCTTCCTGACACCAAGCAGGATTTCTTGTTAGTGAGTCTTCCATATTCTTTAAACACCTGCTTCATTTAAGAGCACTGTCTCTGCTCACTAGGGGTAAGGCTGGTGAAACAGTCAAGCCATGTGTGCCTCCTACCATAAACATCGAAGTGACATCGCCTTCCTGTCCCCAGCCCAGTCTAGCCAGGAAGCAGGCCTGGACCTGAGCTTGGTCACAGGACACTCCCTCTGGACTTTGAATCTGGGGGCAAGATCAGGAATAGAAGAAACAGACTTCAGGCAGATCTGTAGCAGCATCCTGATCCAGCCTCTCCTGCTTCACAGCCCTTCCCCAGCCCTCCCACTAGAGCTGCTTTGGTTCAGGTCTGCTTCCATAGCTGGCTCTCTAGTTTTCTGGGATGCTGTGAGTTCCCTGGAGCCTAGTCCTTTAACCCCACTATCCCTTTCTCTCTCAGGTCACACGGGAATGGTTTCTGTTGTGTGCAATGAATGATTTCTGATAGAAATCCCAGCTTATACCTTCTTCTGAAGCACTCTGTTGTAGTCAGGGGTTACAGGGAGAACAACTGCATACAGGACACAGGGTTTGTAATACTGTTTTATAATAGTCACCCAAAGTTAAACACAAGACAGTGCAGGAAAATCTGTCCACAACACTAAGACCCAGGATATTTAGCCGAGGGCCTGGATCCCACAGCAATATCATGCAAGAGTCCCACTAGAGACCCAAAACACATGACAATGCCTCCCACAGTACCAACTGGGAATCTAAGAGCCCACAATAAGGGCTCACACCAGTCTATTTACGGTTCTGTGCTGGGAAGGCCACAGGTCAGCGGTGGAGCTAGAAAGTCTATGCCAGCAGGGTGAAGGAGCTGTGCAGTGGGTTGAGGGTTCTACGTAGGAGCCAAGAAGTCACGCTCAAAAGAAGAAGCGGGGCTGCCCTGAAGAGCACCACAGCCATCCCCAACGGTGACGAGGTCCCGCGCTCCTCCGAAGATGGAGAACAGTTGAGCACAGGTCAGGAAGCCCAGCGTGACCAGCTTCTCCAGCACACAGCCTGCCCTCCGGAGCCAGGAAGCAATGCACAATGTGAGGAGCGGAGCTCCCGCAACGTGAACCACAGCCACTCTCACCGATGAGGTCCCGAGCTCCTCTGATGATAATGGCCAAGTCCATATTGGCGAAGCCAGCATGACAAGCACCTCCAGGAGACCCAGCGGCTCAAAACAGCAACTCTTGGAAGAACCCACAACGCCTGGCTCTTCTTCTCCACGTCCCTATTTATGCTGGCAACTTTCTTCAGGTGGAGCATCTTTACTCAACACCAGCTGAAGCTGGTGCTAAGTTGACCACCAGTTTGTAATCCATAACATGCTCCTACCCCAGTTCTGCACAAGCATACTGCTCTGTACTTTTCCACAGCACCCTCTGCAAAGCCAGACTATGCCAGCAGTGGTAGTGTGTCTGTGTGTGTGCGTGTTGGTCCTGTCCCTTCCACTAGGGTGGTGCTCATCAAGGCCCCATCCCTGTGGGCCCACTAGATCAGTGCCTGGTTCATTGTCAAACATATAAGGCAGCCAGTGGTTAAGGAATAAATGAATGAATTGGTGGGTCTGCCTGTTCCCTGTGTAGGGGCTTCAGTGACTTAACTGTCGTACCACAAAAATGATGTCATCACTGATCTCCATTGCGTGTCTGACTGGGAATAATAACATAAGGTAATTTCTGTTTGGGACCCTCACTGTATCTGCACCATGGAAGATGGAGAAGGAGCAGGAGGGAAATGGACAGGAGTAGCGGCAGGGAGGCAACTGTAGGAACAGCTCCGGTGGAAGATGGAGGAGAGCTGGTTGCGTTGGGAATGGAGAAGGGAAGCGGCCAACTATCCAGATTGTGAGCTAAGTGTTAGAGCTGAATAGGAAACACACTTGTTCCTGGTAATGCTCAAAGTCAGAGCTGGCCATCTGAGATGACTTCCATCAGAAGGAGGTAGTGGGGAAGTGTGTGTGTGTGTGTGTGTGTGTGTGTGTGTGTGTATACACGTGAGCATGGGGGATCAGTAGGGGAGGCTGTTCCATCATCTCTAGTATTCCCCTCCTGCTAGCAGCCGTGCAGGCTGCCTTGCCTGCTTTCTAAAGAGCTTCCCCAGGCAGCAGGGAGAAAGAAGAAGGGGGGCCAGCTACTCACACCACTCAACAGAGGTGAGCTGAGGAGCATCATGTCCTTAAGGCTCCCCTCCCCCAGCCACTACAGCCTGCCAGGTGCCTTGTTTGTGATGAAAGCTTTTAAAAACCCATGTGCATGGATGGTCATGCATTCATTTTTGTTCATTTAACTAATACTCACCAAGCCCGGAGCCATGCAGTGGTGAGCAAAGCCTGCCATGGACTCTGCTCTCAAGAAGCTCTAAGCTGGCAGGGGAGAAGATGCGTAATCAGGCAATTAGGAACCAGTGGGAGCTGGAGGTAAGCACTGGTTGCTATGGGAACACGAGGAGAGGCCACAGCTGCTGCTCCTCTCTGAAGAGTGGTGGTAAGCAAAAAAAGGAGGCGTGAAGCAGGCAGACCTGCTGCCAGGCCTGACTCTGCACTAGTCCAGGACGAAGATATCCCGGCAGGACAAAACCTATCACCTCTTTGCCCGTCCATCTCCACATCTAAAAAATCAGAAAGGGGAAGCAAGATGCTATACCTCGTTATTTACTTCCCAGGAGGTCTGTCTCCCATGATGGCTACTAGGAATCCTCTTTTCAAGAAACATTTGTTGGTTGAGTTTCCTGGTTGCTGGACACCAGAAGTAGAGCTCTGAGCAAGATAAAGTCCTTGCTTTCATGCAGCAGATAGAAATTGTAGAGGGGGAACAGATACAAAAATAATGACATGAGACAAGTAGTTACAGTTGTGGTGAATGTAGTGGTGAGATTAGCATGGTTAAGAGAGGAAGGAGCTGGCCTGGGGTAGGGGGCCAGGAAGATTTCTTGGAAGAGAGGCCATTTCAGCTAAGATGAGAAGAGAGAAATGGCTTGCAAAAAGGTGGGGAAACTGCCTGACAAGTATGGTGAGCAACCTGTGTGAAGGTGTTAGAGAAAGAGGGTGTTTGGTATGTGGCAGGCAAGGAAAGAAAATAGACTTAGGAGAGGGAAAGAGGGGCAGGGCACCAATCAACCCAGGCCTCTAGGCCATGACGAAGGGTTTGCTTGACTTATATGATGTCCCCAATGCCCCACTCCCATGCCACTCTGGCTCCTGTTGCCCATTCGTACATTGAATCAGCTGTCAGTGTCTGAGGTACAACCAAGCTCAAAGGGCTGGATTCAGAGCAGGCTCATAGAAAATTCTGCGAAATGAGAGCTACCAGAGTTCTTGGAAGGCAAATCCCAGCGCTGTCACCTCAACCTGAGTAGACTTTGACAGAATCTTTAACATTTCTGAGTCTCAGCTCCACATCTGAACATGAGAATCACAACCTGCTTGCTATAGAGATCAAACAAGGGAAGATGTGTAAAGTATCCACCTACTGGGAGATCATAGGTGTTTGATAAATGTTAGAATACTCCCCCTTGGCTTTCCTTTCAGCCCCACACCCAGCAAGTTCTCATTTCTTCCAGAGTTCCTTGGGGTGAGGCTTTGACCTGATCTTGCCAAGACCTTAATGGCTCTGGGGAGAAGTGAAGGGAGCTGTGTTCCACAGAAGAAAGTCCTAATCCCTGAAACTCAATGGTAGGCACACAATGGTGAGCCATGTCAGGGTAAAGACAGGGAGGGAGACTGGTCTTGGAGAGGGGTGAGGAGGAGGCACATGGTGTTGAGCCTACAGAAAGTCAGGACATCTTGAATACAGGCCTGTAGGTGTGAAGGCCCATCCTGCGGGTCCAGGAAGTGCCAGAAGGCCGAGAGAGGCTGCAGCCTGCCTGGACCTCTCTGTGGCAACTCCTGTGGTTTGTCCTGGAGGTGTAGGACCTCCATCTCATCAGGACCCACTCTGGCTCCAGTAGGGGATTCATTTCAGCCCCATTTGGCTCTAGACATTCGACTCCTTCACATCCCTACTCTGTCCCCACTTATTTCCCTGAGCCAAGCCCAGAGCTCACTGCCCTCACTCTCTGCTTCTACAACCAAACCACTGAGCCTACGCCAAGATCACTTTTGGATTTATTATTTCCTGCCACTACATGTCCCCCAAACATACAAAACTTAGACTTTATTGGTTTTTCTTTAAATACACTTTCCTTCTGTCTCCAGAAGTCTTTTTCAGTAGTTGCCAAAAAGAGGCCTTAGCTTATCATGAGTTCAAGCCCGGCATGGACAAACTATTGAGACCCTATCTCAAAATGTTAAAAGAAAAATGAAAAAGCCTGGAGATGTGGTCTAGTATAAAGACCCTAGGTTCAATCCCCATTACAAACAAAACAAAAATACAAAAGTCTTAACTTTGGGTGATAGGTTCTGGGTGCATTTAGCGAAAATATATTCACTGGTCCACCTGAACCCTCTTGTCACCAGGAACACCCCTCAAAGAGATGCCAAGCAGGGCTCAATGAAGTACAGGACCAGGAACAGCTCTCAGCATCTAATATGGGTGAGGACTGAATCTGTGAACCTGATCAGAGTTGACTTTGTAGCTGGGATCAGGGTTTGGCTTGTGACCAGGTTCAGGGGTCAGATGTGACCAGAGTTTAAAGTTTTGTTCAATTGCAAGCAACAAAATTCGACTCTGGCTAACTTGGACAAAAAGCCTATATTTTCAAGATATTGGGCTGCTTTTCATAATTGGTAGATACAAACATGACTCAGCTTCAATCTGCGCAATCACCATGTGTTTCCTTTGGAGTTTCAAATTCCTAGTAGAGGAATCTCTGCCCAGGATCCATCAAATTAGCCAGAGAAATTAGCCAGGGTGCAGGGCCACACATTGCCAGCGGGAATGGGAAAGTTCCAGTCTTTTGGGAAAGCAATCTGGCATAATTTATTACAATTAAAAATAAGTTGAATGTTGTGGTGGATGCTTGTGATCCTAGCAACTCATGAAACTAAGGCAAGATGGATACTGAGGCATCTGGTGAGGGTCTTCTTACTATATCATAACCTGATGGAAAGCACTGCATGCTGAGACACAGCTGCAATTTAAAGGAGGAAATGTTTATTTAGTTCACAGTTTTGTAGAGTTTCAGTCCATGGTTGGCTGGCTCCGAGGCAGGGCAGCATGATAGAGGGGTATGGCAGAAGAGAAACAGTCCATAGCATGGTAAACAGGAAGCAGAGAGAGTGTAGGGAGGAGCTGGAGAGGAAGATAGACTCTTCTAGGACATATCCCCAACAACCCACTTCCTCCAACCAGATCCCACCACCTAACAGGAAGTCAGCTATATGGGCCTCAGTAGTCTAATCATTTTCCAAAAGCCCCACCTATGAGCACATGAGGCTTTGAGCGAGATTTTAGATCTAAACCATAACAACCTCATCTAATCCCAAGGCTCCACCTCCACATTCCATTAGCATATGAATTTGAAGATGAAGTTTCCAATCTGTGAACTTTTCGGGGCTCATTCAAACCATAGCATAGGTAGTACCAATTTGCCTACCACTAAGGTGCTATCAATTTATCCTCTCCCAACAATGTTGGAGGCTGTCTGTGGTTCCACACCCTCCACCACACGGTGTGTTGTCAACCTATCTCATACTGATCAGTCTAACAGGTGAAATTATATCTCATTTTCTTTTTATCAGTGAACTTGAGTATCATCTCATTTGTTTAAGGGCCATTTGTATTTCTTTTCCCATTAAATGTATATTGATATCTTGTTCTCATTTTAAAATTGATATATTGGACTTGTATTGATCTATGAACCTTTCATGTATTTGGGAAAGGAGCCCTTCATCTGTGCAATTAGCAGTAAATATTTCCCCCAGGTTTTCACTTGTTGGCTGTTTTACTTACAGCTATTTATTTATTTATTTTTCATCTTTCAGCAGATTTTATTTTTATGTAGTTGAACCTTTTCTTCTTTTTTGCTCCCATATATTTTGTCAAACTTACAAAGACCTTATTCACTCCAGGATTATGAAAAACATTCTTCTAGGGTTTATTTTATAAACTGTTACAATTTTATATCTGCATTTAAAGAAAACATCAACTAGAAGATATTTACAACTATCAAAATATAATTGACATTTGGTTTTGAGAATATATAAGCAATTTCTAGAAATCAATAGTAACAAGATAACGCCAACCAAAAAAAAAAAAAAATGAACAAGCCAGTAATCCCAGAGCTCAGGAGGCTGAGGCAGGAGGATTGCCACAAGTTCAAGGCCAGCCTCGGCTACATAGTGAGTTTAGGGACAGTCTGAACTACATAGAGAGATCCTGTCTCAAAAAAAAAAAAAAAGCCAAAAAAATGAACAAAAGATATTAGCATACAATTCAGAGAAAAAGAAATGTAAATGGTCAATAAACACGAAAAGGCACTAACGTCTCTAATAACTCAGGGTAAAACAAAGTCAAACAGTAGTGTTCCATCTTCATGAGATTGGCACTAATTTTAAAGTTTTAGAACCGAAAGTGGTAAAGACAGTGCAAACAAACTGTAGGTGGGAATATAAGTTGTTACAATCACTTTGAAAAAGATATTGATCTATTAAAGTTGAAATGCTCCTACACCCAATCTGTGCTTGCCACCTCCTGCAATTCATGCCTTGTGCAATCCCTTCCCCTTCTGTGTAAGTTAGACTTAGTAACTCACTTTCAATGAGTAGAATATGACAAAAGTAACTTCTGTCTTGCATGAAATGTTAAAACAAGTTCTTGCTGGGCACAGTGGTACATGCTTGTAATCTCAGCTATTCACAAGGCTGAGGCAGGAGGATTCCAACTTCAAGGCCAGCCTGAGCAACTTTGTGAGACCTTGTCTCAAAATAAAATAGAAAAAATAGATTGGGATATAGCTCAGTAGTAGAGCACTTGCCTAGCATGTATGAGGTCTTGGGTTCAATTCTCAGCATCACAAAAGATATAAAAATAATGAAAACAGAAACAACTTCTTGAGAATGAAATAATAAGAATATTTTAAACAGAACTGTTTTTAATATTCTTTACTAATGTAAGATTTGTTCAAAAATAATAGTAACACTATTGGACAAGTGAAATGAATGAGAAATATGTTACAGAGTACAGGAGGGAGGAATTGGAAATACTCTGTTATAAGGTAGCTGCACTACTCAAGAAACATCATAATGTTATTTGAAAATCAGCTTTAATTAATTATAAATATATATTGCAAACTCTAGGGCAAGCACTAGAGAAACCAAGACTAAGAAGTATAATTGATATGCTTAATGAGAAAAGAAAATGAAAGCATATAAAATGCTCAATTAAAATCAGAGAAGACACAAAAAGAATGGACAATGAAAAAAAAGGACCAGAGCAAGAACATTGTACACGGAACACCTATGATTATGGTAGATAGTAATCTAACTATGGTGTGTCAATAATTTTTTTTTTTTTTTTTTTTTTTTGCGGCACTGGGGATCGAGCTCACAACTTCACACCTGCCTGCCAGACAGATGCATAAGTCATTGAGCCAAACTCCCAGCCCTGGTGTTTTGAGGCAGGGTCGCACTATGTAGCTCAAGCCGGCCTTGTGCTCACGTTGTAGCCCAAGCCAGCCTCGAACTCACAACACTCCACCTACCTCAGCCTCCCTAGTGCTGATATTAAAGGCGTGTGCCACCACACCCGGCTTCAATAATCGTTTTAAATGTGAATGGTCCCAATGTATGAATTAATACATAGAAGCTACTAGAATAGACTAACAAGCTCCAGCTATATATTGTCTACATGAAACAGACTTTAATATAAAGACACAGATAGATTAAAAGCAAATAGATCAAGAAAGATACACCATGCTAACACCAATCAAAAGAAAAACAAAATAGCTATGTTAATTTCAGGCACAGCAGATTTCAGGACAAGGAAAACTATCAAGGATAAACAGGACCATTTCGTAATGATAAAAAAGGGTCAATTCTTCCAGAAGACATAACAGTCTTTAATGTGTATATTCCTAACAATAATGTCAAAATACATGAGGAAAAAACTGATAAGACTACAAGGAGTAAGAGGTGAATCCACCATTATAGTTGGAGATTTCAACACCCCTCTATCAATAATTGACAGATCCAGCAGGCAGAAAATCAGTAAGAACACAGTTGAACTGAGTAGCACCATCAATCAACTGGATCTAATTGACATTTATAGACTACTTCATCCAACAACAGCAGAATGCACATTCTTTCCAAGCTCATGTGGAACATTTACCAAGCTAGACCATATCCCATGCTACAAAACATGCCTTAACAAATTTACAAGAGCAGACATCATACAAAGTATGCTCTCAGACCACAGTAAAATTTAATTAGCAACCAGTAACAGATAGATAGCTAGAAAATCCCAAAATATTTGGAGATAAAGCAATATTTCTAAATAATACATAGGTTAAAGAAGTCTCAAGATAAGAAAATATTTTGAAATAAACAAAAATACAACTTACTAAAATTTGTGGGTTACAGCAAAAGCAGTGCTTAGAGGACATGTGTAGCATTGAATGTATAAATTAGAAAATAAGAAAGATCTGAAATCAGTCATCCAGTCTTTCACCCTAGAAACTAGAAAAAAAATTAATTCCAAAGAAAACAGAAAAAATATAACAAAAATTAGAGCAGAAATCAATGAAATTTAATACAAAACAGTAGAGAAAAGTCAACAAAACCAAAACTGATTTTTTTAAAAAGATCAACAAGACTGATAAGCCTCTAAACAGGAGAGTAAATAAAACCACTAGTATCAGAAATGGAAGAGGAGCCGGGCGTGGTGGCGCACGCCTTTAATCCCAGCACTCGGGAGGCTGAGGTAGGCGGAGCGTTGTGAGTTCGAGGCCGGCTTGGGCTACAACGCAGCGCAAGGCCGGCCTGAGCTACATAGTGCGACCCTGCCTCGAAAAACCAGGGCTGGGAGTTTGGCTCAGTGGTTTAAGTGCCTGTCTGGCAGGTGCAAGGCT
>RJWM01020407.1:0-37244 GCA_004363535.1 Dasyprocta punctata
CAATCTTGCATGTCTATATCTGTTAATGTAAGAAACCATTTTAAAGATAACGATGCGCAAATTGCAACCATTGTCAAGCTTCTATCTTCCGGCTTTGTAAACCTGCAATGTTGTGTATTTACGCTAGTTGTTTGCTTGTCTCCTTTGCTTGTTGTTTTTACTATATATGTCGTTTTTTTTTGTTGTTGTTGTAGTTTTTATTTGTTTTGTTTTTCTTCGCTCAAATAAAATAAAAAAAAGAAGTATATCATTCATTTTTCAATAGCAGAATGCTAATAATATATGACATTTAGAGTAAAGCAGAGAACATACATGGCTTTCATTACTTATAAATAATTTGTCTCCCCTTGTTATGAATTGTCTCTAGACATCTCCCAAAATCCTCATGCAGTCAGATGGCTGAGTCTGGAGTGTGTGATGCTGAGATTAAGGATATATGATTTATAAATTAGCCTGCTGATTAGTTTGTCATAGTTCTTTGAAGGCCCACTCTGGGTGTGGGTGCTGTCTTCCCTAAGGGCGTGCAGTCTGGATATAATATAAAGGACAGAAAGAGGATCACTGCTTGTCACTTGCTGCTTGCTGCCGTCTGTCTGCTCTGCTTTGCCACGGGCTGTTTCTCCTCTGTGATGCTCCTCTGCCATGCCGGCCTACTGTGAATTGAAAACTCTACAAACTGTGAGCCAAATAAATTTTTCCTTCTTTAACTTTGGGTGTTGGGTATTTTGTCTCAGCAACAAGAAAAGTAACTAAGACACACCTAAATAGTACGAGACATGTGCTCTATTGAGAACCTCATTCGTTCATGAAAACGAACACACAGAGACTTTTGAACACACAGCATGCATGTGTTTGGAATCTCTGAATAGTAAAGAGCCCAAAAAGAGAATTATGGGATAAAGATGGATAGAATATTACATCTCTTTCTTTTGAGGAGAATTCCAGAGATCATCTCAGAATGGGTCATGAGCAATAGAGAGAGGTGATTAGGATAATCCTGAAGGAACTGGGAAATGCCATGTCTTTAGCATATAGCTCTGTTCAGAATACCAAATATTAGCTTTCAATTTTAAAGATACTTCTAGGCCAGCATTTTTCACACAGAATATTAGGTTTCAGGGATATATTTTGGGTCTTCATCCAAAAAGTCCTCAAAGGATGTGCATCATCAAATCAGCCTTTATTAATTATTGCTGTAGTTCTGATGTCGTGGTGAAAAAGTTTCTGCTTCTGAAGAATCTTAATGCTTAAGCGAGATAAAGCAATATTGGTACTTGATTTCAAAATGACTACAGATATTATTACTTGACTTGCTTTATTAATTAAATTGCATAGCAGAGACAGCTAAATT
Source organism: Dasyprocta punctata (assembly GCA_004363535.1). Classification (NCBI taxonomy): domain Eukaryota; kingdom Metazoa; phylum Chordata; class Mammalia; order Rodentia; family Dasyproctidae; genus Dasyprocta; species Dasyprocta punctata. The sequence goes on from RJWM01020407.1 coordinate 1,352, forward strand.
TTCCTTACCATCCCCTGGTTCCTGTTATTTTTATTACTGTATTGTGTTGACGAGGGATGTGTGTGGTTGCATGTGTGTACGTTTGATATTTGAAAAGCAACACTATGAGCATAGTCTTTGCTCACTACAGACTTCTGTTGAGAAAATGAAACTTCAAAGAGAAAAAACATTTTTATACTGAAGCCCATATAAATTATCATTTTGTCTTTCAAGCTTATGAAAAGATTTCCTCCCTAAAACTCTACCAATGCATCCAGATTATGGCTTCCGGTGGAGCCACCTAATCACACAGTGGGAAAGATACATTAATGGAAATCAGAAGTAGGGTATTGAATAGACTAATGGAGGCTTTTTAAGAATTCTAAGTACTCTTCATATTAGAACCTTTGTCATAAAGGTGACAATATTAACAATAATAATCTTCTCTAACAAAAGACTAATATCAGCTCTGGCACCATAAGAGCCACTAGTTTCACTGCGCTCTGTCTGCGGATGCCCTGATTTCCATTTCTAGTCCTGAGTACATATTGTTCAGTTCAATAACCTAAATTTTCACTGGTAAAACAGACCATCAGAAAGAATTCAGTAATTAGCTTCCCCATTAGGGGGCTCATTTAATTTCAAAGCTAATGCTACCCACGTTTCCGATTCTAATTAATCCAAATATAGAAATGCTACAGTAACTAGACAACATGTTCCATGAAGAGCCAAAGATAGGACATTGTCATGGAGTCAGCAGACTTTCACTAGAGTTGTGATTATACAAGACAATTTAAAACAAGTGGAATCTAATCTCTTTTGCAAATTGTTTTTTGTGTTATTTGAAAACATTTGAGAAATACAAATCTCTCCCACTCCAGTTTCGTGTTTTTTAAACCATTTTTAACAAAGATCATTGTTTTCATGAGATTTGGAAACTTAAAAATATGAGTAAAATAATTTTGAGATCAATTTCCCAAAACTTAAAGCAGTTATGAAAAGTTTCTTTGAGATAAAATAGAAATAATATACACCTACCTGATGGCATACAGTGACAGAATTAATTTTATTGGCAAGTTTAGTATGTGTGAAGTTATGGAAGGCTAAAGTTTTAGTTTTGTCTAGCAATGTATATCTTGCTAGCTATATCTATATATCTATCTATATATATCTACGTATGAAATATAGGTCGTTATGAAATTAGATCCTTTTGGAATGGTTGGAATTATAATTAGGATGGTTTTGTAAGATTTTTAAATAATTACAATAGGTTTTCAAGTGAAAATTACATATTAACAGTTTTTAAAACCTTGAAAAATTTGGTCAAGCTCAAAAGATGTTTGACCACCGCTTCCAAGAACCAACTCAAATAGGCTGTTTCTAAGAACAGAGCACCACCTTGTGTTAGTAAGTTATTACACCTCCTGGGGACACTAATGGAGCCCCTTCCATCATATTCAAGAAGAGCTTGTTAGTAATGCTACTGAGTGTGAAAGTTAAGAGTAAGAGCTTCTCAGTCACTTTAATCTCCTAGCCTTATGTATTAGCTGTGTTTATGTTCCAAGAAGGATGAAGAAAATGATACAGAGAGATGATGAATCAGACAAAACAAAAAGATTTTGTACCTTTTAATATTAATGTTTTTATCTCAAGAAAATTTTATAAGCTAAATCCATTGCTTTGATCCTAAGTTAGTTTTCTGTTTGACACATTATGCTTGTTGTTACTTAATTTGGACTAGGTGAAGAATCAAATATCAAAGCAGTTTTGAGTTTAAAGAATTTTAGAAGTGCATTGTTTTTGGAATACTCCACTGAAGAGGTATTTAAAAGTCATAACAATAATCTTAAAATGAAAACAAAATCACCTGAATTATTTCAAGTAAAAACATAACAAAAATTATAATGTAAGAAAAATTCATAAAATAATATTAGAAATCTTTAGTTTTCCAAGAATATAAGATTGTGTTACAAAAAGTGAGAAATTTAAAGACATCCAGTTGACGAAAACTTAATCTTGCTCACTTTCAAAATTAAGCTCAAATCTTATTCTGCACTCTGCTTGTCCTGTATTAAAGTGACTTTTTTTGTTCGTCTCATCTCTTCCAGCATATCCAATTTTGGTTCTACAGACTTGTCCCTACTCCCTTTCTATGCCCTCAAATTATTGAGAAGCGTTTTTGTACTCTAGCACTCTGTGGTAGTAGAAATGTTTTCTACATTGCTTTGTATGGTGGTCTTAAGCCACTGGTAGGTATTGAGCAATTTAAAAGTGGCTAGTTTAACTGAGGGATTGAATTCTTAATTTTAATTAACGTAAATGTAACTTTAAATAAGTACGTGTGGCTAGCAATTTCTCTAAGAACTGCATGACTACAAAAAATGCTCTAGAAAAATATCTAGAATGAACAAATGGGAAGTTGAACATGGCATATTAAATTATTTCTACTTTCTATAGCAAGGGATAATTACAACTTATGGCTTCACATTTTATGTCTTAAATGACACTTGAGAACTCAATAACCCAGCCATATGATAATTTTTATCATCTAAATTATGAGGGTAATTTTGTTTCTTTCCTATATCACACTATGGCCTTTTCTCACATACTTAATAGATTTGCTTTTTTTTTTTATCCTGGATAAATTCTGAGAGACAGTACATTTAATTATCTGTTTCATTCAAATAGTATAGTGAATTTCTAATTGTTCATGTAATAAGATTTGAAATTTGTGTAAGTGAACTTGAAATTTACTACAATTTTGTCCAAATTCATCCAGGAAAGTCACACTGCAAACGCTTACCTCATTAATTCTTTCACTCCATCCTGACAAATGACATAGAATACTATGACATACTGGAGAGCTTTTGTGTGTGGTACCTTGAAAAATGAGCATACATTAATATTTCATATCCAACTCCCAATTTTACTTGTATTTTATTTATTTAACAAGTATTTATTATATCTATATTATATTAGGCACTGTACCAGGTATTGAGGCACATATAAATATAAACTCTATCCATATTTTTAAATTCTCCAGTATTGGGGCCTGGAAGTGGTTAATTTTAACAATTACTAATATTTATATTGTACACTGAATTCTACCAACATTTCTAAAAGGTGCCATCACGGACTTCATTTTACAAATAATGAAAATAATCCCTGGAGAATGGAGCAACTTCTTTAAAGTAATGTAGCTGGCAAATGGAAAAGTCAGTATGACCTTAGACTATTATTAGCAAGCCAGAAACTGAAAACCCTTATGCTGTATTGAATTTTCTACGAATAATTATTATGAACAATGTACTATGACTGCCTGAAAAGTTTGGTGGAAAATGTTATAAGAGCTAAGAAGGCCTTTCTCTTGAATTGACATATATCCAGTGTAAACTATTTGATAGAGAAATGGATTCAAACATGAAGGGGGCTGGATTCTATCTCATAATCAGATGAACACATGTTTGTCAAACTACATGTGATTTGAGCTAGAGACAAAGCAGATCTCCTGATTATGCATTCAGCCATCAGACACTTTCCAGGCGTCCCTGATCATGGCTTTTTATAGGCTTCACTAAATCACTATGTGAATGAGATGTTCCCAAACTTCATTAGATGGTGTTTTGTGTTTGATTACTAAACATGAAATGGAAAATACATTGTACTATCTCGGCAGATTGGGGAGTGACAGGTATATACCCCTGATTTTCACTTGGGAAGAGGGGGTTTTATATTTTATTTAATATAAAAACCATATTCTTAATCTTTTGAAAGCCAGACAATTATACACTTTTAAATTGCAAGGTTTTTTGTTTGTTTGTTTTTCTCTTTTTGACAATACTGGGGGACTGAAGCTAGAACCTTCACACTGAGCTGCATATCAGGATCCTTACAGTTTTTATTCTCAGACAGAGTCTTGCTAAGTTATTAAATTACCCATACCAGCCTCAAAATTGCAATCCTCCTGCCTTAACCTTCCATAGTGCTGGAACTGGAGGCACACGCTCCTTCACCTCCAGCAACACAGCATCGATGCCTAGCTTTTGAATGTGATTGTAGAGATGGAGAATCGCACTTTGTAGAAAAATCATGTTGTTTTCAGATAACTATAATACACATTCCTAAGGTTGAATGTGAAAATTTGGTAATGGATTCTGTATATTTTCATGCCAAAATGGCAAATGTTTGCTGTTTCAAACCAATGACCTGTATTTCTTATATGGACACTTTCTTTTTTTGAATGTATAGAATTCGATGTTAGAGATATTAAATTCTTTTTAATTTGTTTTACTGAAAATATTTTATTTTTTATTATAGATGAATTTCATGGCTAGACAGTTATGCTTATAATGAGGTGACTTTGTACTGTATTTACAACATTAATTAGTTCTTCAGTTATTCCTTTTAATTTATTAAAAACCCTATATATTGCTAATTCACAGTGCATAATTTTTGAGCATTTAGTGTGTTTGGCACCAAAACTGGCAATACAAAAAAAAAGAGAAGCAGTTTATGTCCTTATAAGATTTGTAGTTTTGCTTGGGTGCCGCAATTAATGTCATTAATGTTATTAGATGAAGTAAACAAGAAAATAGCATTACTTTAATAAATGCAAGAAAAATTAAAAGGAAAGAAAGGTTAGTGTAGGCTCAGTAGTTTCATAATATCTTTAATGAAGCAGTGAATTATTTTTTTCCATTTTACAGATGAGGAAACTGAATTTGGAAAGCCTAAGTGTGTCTCGATCACAGGAATTTGATTCCAAAGCTTATCTTTTTTCTGTTATGTCACTACTACGTTAGAGAAAACTGGAAAATTCCATCTGTGTTTCCAAAAGTATGTTGGTTTGAAAAACCAAAGGTCAGGACTTGGCAAAAGTCTGTTACAGGAAGGAACACAAGTTTGCCTGATGAGCCAGAGGTATTTGGGCCTGAAACAGATGGTCTCCAAAGCCATCCGTACTGTGGGTTTCTATGTGACAGATCCCCGAGCAGGGTGACTGCATACTTAGATGATAATCTACAAAGATCTTTCTGGCAAGTGAAGACAGGTGAGAGTAGAAAAAATAGTTGCAATTAGTAGGTTAATTTGTCTAGAAAAAATTAGAGAGAAAATATTGCATTAGATATAGGACTAAAACAATAAACTTCTTTTCTATTCTGCTAAACTCTGAGCTTCCACTATGAGCTGTGCATATTCTCTGCTTCTGTAAATTCCTGCTTCCTTCTCTGCCAATTTAATGTGCTTCCATCACTATCATTTTTAATTTTATTGCTCAGCAATGGAATAATTTGCAAGGTCCCATTTACTATTTGTTTACTGTAGATTTTCTCCACTAGAATAAAAGTGGCACGAAGAAAGAAAATTTATCGTGTTCATTCCTTGGACTTTGAATATATCCTGGCACATAGCAAGTTCTCTAGGAGTGTGTGTTTTGCAGTATTGTTGACTTTTCTTTAAAATCATTGTAGTATCTTTCAGATTTAGTGTGTAGACATAATTGCTTGGCAGGATTCAAAATAGATATTATACAATCGGTTTCAAAGATATGCATGGGAGAATCACACATTGCAATGTTATTAAGTTGAAAATGGTGGTCACCTAAGTCCAATTACTCAAAAGCTGATTAGTTTGCAAATTGATCACAGGACCCCCTGCTTCTCCTCCATCTACCTGCTGCCAACTTTTGGCTAATTCTGTGTTCATTAACACTTCCTCTGGAGTGTGGGCAAGGCAAGGTTGTGACCTTTGAATCTGTCTACTTTGCTCCTTATTAACAATCTTGAGGATAAGTTGGTGGAACAGAAATTGTAACAAAAAAAGAGAAATATTTTTTATAGTTATGCAGCTGTTATGTGTTGATATTAGTATTGGTGCTCTATACTTGAACTACTTGAAAAATAAATATGTAATGTGAATGTAATAGGTACAGTATCCCAATTATTCTAAACATTTGCTGAAACATAATACATACAGATTTTAGTGTGAATAGTCTTTGAATGCAAAAGTTAAATTCAAGACAGTTGTCAGGCCAAAGTTACTCAATATGGTAGTGTGTACCAATTATGTCTCTTAATATTCAAAGAATTAGACAAACTGTGTAATTTTACACATAAATGTTTTAACTAAGAAGAGTTTACATATTTGAAGAAGGTTTACACCATATTTTAATGACTAAAATTAGTCAAAAACTCATTGACAAATAATGAATACACAAAGTTCTATAATAAATTGTAATATTTTGCAAAATAATGAGACTAGAAATGTCAATAAATCAATTACAAATTATAGATTTAGACATGAGGAACAGAGAAACAGTATAAAAAGAAAATAAATTATACAACTAAAACATGAATTAAAATAAGGTTAACACTTCAGTCAATGACTGAAATTTTTAATATTTGCTGCAAGATACACAGAATCTAACATATACACAAAAGTTACATTTTCTTAAAAACATGCAGAAAAATGGTCAACTATAGACCAACACAGTTGTTTGATGAACTCTCTCATATCATGAAAGCTGTTATTCTGTGATTCAGGAGTAGGCTGAGATTTGCTACATTGAAAAGAGCAATTATTTTAATTATCATTGATGTTTATGTGATGAAAAGATAAAGAATTATGTGTGTATGAAGACTGAAATCTTTCATTTTTAGCTTTGGAAAAATACAAATGGAAGTAAAAACATTATCAATATGATTTATTTATTGAAAAAATAAAGTCAAATGGGTTTTAAGCTCATGATTTTGCTAGTTGTACAGCAAAATTGAGAAGTACAAACAGCAATAAATACATGAAAAAATGTTCAACATCTCTGACCATCAGAGAAATGTAAATTAAAACAACACTGAGATACCATCCTACTCCAGAAAGAGTGGCTACCATCAAAAACTCAGTTAATAACAAATGCTGGAAGGGCTGCAGAGAAAAGGAAATCTTTCAGTATTAGCAAAACTGTAAACAATTATAGAAATCAGTATGGAAATTCCTTACAAAAAGCTAATGATAGACATTCTATTCAAACCAAGTATTGAAGTTTAAATTAATGGTATCATATTATAGTGATACGTGCATATGTGTTGGAGCTGTTGAAGCTGAATACATTTGCAGAGCTGTGGCATGGCCCAAGTGTGGCTGAACTGAGAATGAGGAGATATCTCAGGGGGCAAGATGGGCCACCGCTGAGGACACCTGGAGACTTTTCCTGGGATAGTTCTCCTTAATTAGCATCATCTGTTGCTTAGAGGGGTCCTTGAGCCCCTCCCAAAATCCTGCTCAGGTTTCCTGCATTTTCCACTTCAATCTCTTCCTTGTTTTGAATAAATCCGGGCTGCCCAGAGACAGTCTGTCTCAGCCACCACAGTTAGCAACTCTGCAGAGGATTTTGGTCCTCCTGGAGCCCTAAAGATCATACCACTTGTCTAATTTGTTTGGGCCTTCGCTGTGCACTCATTTAGGAGATTGCAGATCTAGGCACAGGCCCCAGTACATATGTGTGTTTATAGCAGCACAATTCACAATAGTTAAATCTTGGAAGTGGCCTGCATATCCATCAATAGATAAATGGATAAAGAAAATAATATATTTATATATAAGGGAGCACTACTCTGCCACAAAGAAGTATAAACCTGAGTTATTTTTAGGAAAATAAATAAACCTTGAGACCATAAATTTAAGTACAACAAGTCATATATGCAAGCTTAAATAGCATATGGTTTCTCTTTTGAGAAACTGAAAGCATAAAGCAAATTAAAGACAGATCATAGAAAACAGGGAGATAGATCTTTTGGAAAGGGAAAGGAATCAAGAGTTGGAGGGGGAGCAGAGAAAAGATAATTGAAGGGGATGAAAAAAGAATTAAAACATGCTGTGTATGTGTATCAACTCAGCACGAGGAATATAATCATATGTACTGTACACATGTGCTAATAAAAATGAAAACTAAAGAAAGAAAAGGAAGGGTATGCTTCAACTCACTGAGAATAATATATTCGCAGATATTTTATTTGTTTTGGCTGCTGAGCATCATTTGAATTAGCTTTAAACAGCCACTAATAAGTAAAGTTCAATCATACATGCTTGTTACTTAATTGTTTGTGTTTTTAATACAATACAATTACATTTACTTCAAATTTTATGATCTTTTACCTATATGTTGTCAAGACTATGTAACCACAGTAAAGTTCTTAGTTACCGTATGATACGATTCCTTCAAAATTTGCATGAACGAGGTGAAATAGAAATAAACGCACATGCAAAAAGTAGGTTTGGTAATGTTGAAATTCATAATTTTAAGTGTGTTGGTGCTATTGTATTTCTCTCAGGTTCTTTATCATCACAAATTTGATTGGTATGGGAAGTCCTAAAAGAGGAACAAAGTCTTTAGAAGAATAAGTTATTTATTTTAGCAATGTCTTTTGGCCACTTAAAAAATCTATCAGAGAAGCATTTATATGCCTGTGACTCATTGATGTGCTTTATAATTTTTCGTTTTTCATTCGTCATTCAAAGACAGTTTTAAATAGAACTAGTACTTGACTGCTACTCACTGCTGTCAGTTGTTCACGGATGGCATCTGTTCTGTTGAGTCCATGCCAAAGACATACTAGCTGTTAAATGTTTTGAAAATCATCCTAGTGGTAATTATAATTTTACGGGTTTATTTACATGAAAACAAGAATTTTGCCAGTTAGAAAGCAAACAATCTTTTAAAATTAATGACAGTTTAGTTTAGAAAATAAGCCATGTCTATATGTTCTTGGAAGTTCTCTTCATAAATGCATGATTGTAAAAATGTGGCAGCACCATGATTGACAGAAGGACACCACCAGACACACTGCAAAGACATGCAAGTTCTTTAATAGTATAAGACATATATAGTTTTGCAGAGATTAAGTGGGACAGAGGGCACCACAGTAGGCTCCCACAGAGAGGAACTACTTTGTAGGCCACGGAGGTGCCAACCAAGACAGTGAGCTGTTCCATAAACCATCTGTGTGGCATGAGGAAGCTGCTGTGTGCTAGGAACACTCCCTGTTCCACTTTTATATTCTACTGAGAAGTCCACCCAGCTGCGCCTGGACTCTGACCACATGTCTACCTGCCACCAGGTAGAGGAGGAGAGCAATGCTACTGCTTTCTTCTGTCAGTTCTATGCCTCTATGTGAAACCAAAATTAGTTCTTCAAAAACGTTACTCAGCTGGCCCCAGCCATCCCTCTATGAAATCTTCTTAAACTTGAATAATAATTTTTACTATTTAACTTGGATTGCCTATTTCAACGATGAAAATGGTGGAACAAATAAATTGTTTATTGCTCTATTGTTTTCTCTTCATAGCTTCAGGAAATTGGAAGTTGCCAAGCTCTCCTTTGTTATACACTCTGGACCCAAGAAAGTGAAGATATCTGCTTTTGTGACTGCCTCTCCCTACCCTCAGGAGACACAGTTTTATGTCATGAGGCATTTTGCTTCAGTTATGTAGCGCTATCTGTTTAAGAGTTGGATGAAATATTCTTATTTATGTTATGAAATCTGATGAAAACAGAAGCTCTTATATTCTTAGGTGTTCTATGGATCATACCTTGGCTATTCTGGAGTTCTACAGAGTGGGAAAGACCATCATCATCCTAATCTGAGGATCCTTCCAAACCAATCTGGAAAATACAAGAAGATGCACTGATGCAGGTACTCCTGTAGACATTTAGGGCAGCACCCACATAAATCACTTGCTAATTGTGGGGCCTTCTCATTCCCTGACTATTTATATTCCATTAACTTTTATTTTCTGCTTTCCTAGAAGTTGGTAGCCTTTACCAGAGAACTAATACAAGACAAAGTTAAAATAAACCCAAATTATGTTACAGTTCATTCAGTAATCCAAATTAAGAACATGCATTAGAATAATGTACCCAAACAATCTGCCTTGTCTTCACTCTTCATAATGCAGTATCCTTTGCACATACAATTGGAAGGCAGGCATGGCAGCACCTGGATTCCACTTTACCAGGCACAGAGTACAAAAGGTTTATAAAGTAAATCCCCAGCTTAAGAATAATATCTGTTCTAGAAGAATGTTAGTTGAATTTTTCATGAGTTCAACAAAGTGAGTCTTATACGCCTTTGACACAAATATACAATGCAAAGCATAAAAAACCAAAAAACAAACAAAATAGTGTAAATAACCCATTTTTACTTTTACAGTTACCTAAAAACGGTGGTGCAATACAGTACAACAACTGGTGTACAGCAGATTGCATGGAGTGAACTGACAAGAAGGGAGTTATCAACTGGAGGAGAAAGGTAGTGTGGAATCATCTATGATAATGAAAAAGTGCTGCTACTCAGCCATCATTGGATCACTTTTTCAAAGAGGATAGACAGCATTGAATCACCAAAAAACTTGCGCCATCAACATGATATGTAGGGAAAATTCCATTTTGCCCTCCACCTCCAATGGCTGATAGTCCTTCAGCTCCACCATCTCCCACCTGCCCTCCTCCTCCAGGTGGTAACTATCACACTGTGCAGTAAGCATTAGCAGCACAACTGTGCTAATGTCCAGCACACATGTCCAATTTGTTCTCCTCTATGAATGCTTGTCATTCGAGGTCCATTAATATCTGTGAAAGTTCACAACTCAAATGTTTGTAAGTCAAGGACTCACTGTACCTGCAAAATGGAATAAAACTGAATCCCTCCCCCAGTTCTAGCCAAGGTTGGGAGAAATATGTGTGAAAGATAGAATAACACATTGTGTTAAGCACATTTCTTTTAAAATTAAATTCAAGGACATTATTTGTTTTGAGTTGCATTTGTTTTTTGTTGTAATTGCAAAACAATGCATGCTTAGGGAAACGTCAAACAACTAAGAAAAAGAGAGAGATCGCCTGTTTTGTTGACCTCCAACATGTAATTAATCATGCATTTTCTCCTCATAGATTTTTAAGTTTACACAACCTTTATCCACATTTTCCCTTTCTTTTTTCATTTTGTTAAACAGATGAAATATTTAATTAAGGAAATCAGTGTGAAACTGACTTTTTTTCTTAACAAATAATGGGTTCCCAGGATAGACAATATTTAGTACTCTGCCTTCCATTTAAATAATTACAAAGTATTCCATAGTTACTCATCCATTCTTTTATGAAGACCAAACTAGCCTTTCTTATTATTATTCAGAACAGTATTATGACAGTCAAGCAAAGCTGTGATAAATATCTGCCTCCATGTTGGAGACACTCATCTCTCTGGAACAAATTCTCACAAGTGATGTCAGTGGATAAATCAATGTGCATATTTTTTGTGTTTATTTATAGTGCTAGAATATTTTATTAAAAAAGTCCTATAAATTCATTTTCCCACCTCTAATGGTAATATGGTTTGTTTAATTTGAGAATTAATTTCTAATTGATTTTGCCACTTTAGAGATACTAAATTTTATAATATATGTTGCAGATATTTTTATTTGTGCCATTTGTTGTGTCACATGATTTTAATACGTAAGGAGTTGTATGCACTTGTAATTCCTATATTAGTTCTTCTAACTGATTCTTGTATTTCTAGTATTTGCTTTTAGAGGATTTACTTCATTTTAAAATCAAATATTTCCTGATATTTTTCCAAGTTTCTCTTTAAAACTTTTGAATTTATCCCATCAGGTGTATTATATTGGTTTCAAGTAAAAATTTCTAATTTTAAAATTATAAGACTACTTAAATAAAATATTACTTATGTTATCTGCTGTTTTCCTAAGTATCCTTTTCTGTCTGAGGCTATTTTATCTTGTTCCCGGAGTTTATTTTTCAGTTAGACGTTCATAGCTAGTATTTTACTACAACAGCTTTATGGTAAGTTTTGAAATTTCTTAAGATGCTACCAATCATAGGCTCCAAGATTTTCCTCAAAATTGTATTTGCTTGTATTTTATTTTTCTCTACAAATTTTATATGAGTCTGTCAACTCCAATAAAGTTTGCCTGTCATTGTGAAATATCTACGTACAACTATACATACTCTTGTATTGGGTTTTGTAGAGAAACAGAATCCAAATAAGACATACTTATAATTACACAAGGGACTTACTAGGTAGAGTCACAGAGTCAGAAGCCAAAGAGTCACAATGACCATCTGTGGAATCAGATTTGAATAATCCCAAATAACTGTCTGCACACTGGAAAGCCAGCTTTGAGATTTAGAAGTGCATGGTAATCACCAGTGTGAGTCTGTGCTAAAGGCCAGAGAGACTGCACTAGATGACTGAAGAAACTGGATACCAAAGTTCAAAGTTGATGTCAAAGACTGGAGCTCCTGCAAAGAAATCATCTCTTTCTGTTTTCATTCCATCTAGGCTACAACCCTACTGTCTGGTGGCACCCACATCCAGTGTGGGTCTTATCCTTCATTTCTTGGCCTGCATGTTAATCACTCACAGACATCCAGGACTTTATTAATCTGCTAGGTGGAAAAGTTGACGCATCACAATTAATGGTCACAACTCTGTCCTCATGTATATCTATACCTATTATTTGTGCTGTCTAATAAAATCTTAGTTTCTGTTTTTATTTTTACAATTCCTATATTTTGCTTTTGTGGAATTTTCTCTGAAGTTTTTTTATATTTTTGTTTGCTTATGTAGGTTATTTCCACCCAATCTCAAAATTTGAATTTATATAATTTGGAAGTATATATCTCAGCATTTTACTGTAGAATTATCACTGTCTTTTTATAAAACTATGTCATTTTCTTCCATCTGAAAAGTACTGATTCACATTTAAATTAAAGAAAAAATAAAGACAAAGATTATCTCTACGTATTACCTTATCCCTAGAGTAATGTTCTTTATATGGGTGGAGCAGTCCAGAAACAGTCAAGAGTTGAAGCTAATGAACACTAAGTGTGGGAAAAAGAAATAGAGCAGTTCATAGCCAACTATTCATTGGACTGAATCCTGGCAGTCAGTGAGAGATAAATTTTACCCTCAGGAAACTTTCATTCTGTACAGGAAATGGAAAGATTTTTATGTAAAAGTGTAGCTGATGATGAGATGGATGTCGTGGCACATGCCTGTAATCCCAGCCCTCAGGAAGCTGAGGCAGCAGAATTCTATTGAGTTCTAGGGTAGCTTGGGTATACAGTGAGTTCAAGGCCAATCCAAACTATGTAGCAAGACCTTCTCTCAAACACACTAAATTAATTAATTAATTAAAAAGAAAACTAAAGTGTAGTTGATGAAAGTAGTAAGATGTCCATTTCAAGTTCTCTATATAAGAAGTAACAGAATTTCAACCCTCATCTCTTGTGCTTGTCCTTAAAGGAGTATAATTAGAATGTGAATTAGTTGAATTGTATTGAATTTGTTTCTTGAATGATGAAACTTAAAGTACAATGAGTTATTTTTTTAAAATACAAAGGCAACCAAATGCATTATTTTGTATTCTTTAGTTGAAGTAGACTTTGATAGCAATTTAGGTATAGATATAGCTTACGATGATGGCGTCAATGCATCTTATAATTTTTTAAAATTACAGTGTCATTTATTCAATGGTAGAAAATTTTAAAGTCTCCAAATTTTTGAAAATATAATTAAAGGCTTTAATCTTTTGCTATGACTGGATAAAATAAACACATCTACCTTTATTATTTTAACACTTTTTTGATGGAGCCAGGTTATTTTTTCATATACATTAACAAAAATGTAAGAATCACTGATACTTTTTGGTTCTGTTTAATAGTCATTGTTACAAAATAAGTGTGTACCTTTAGAGTGCTGTCTGAGTGTGCTATTAGATAAATTCAACACAAGATCATTGAATGTTACTGTACTTTGTCTAGAAAAGAATTTATATAAACTAAATAAGATTGCGGTAATTATGAACCCCCAAATTAGAATTTCAGCCTTGTTTCATAATTTTTAAAAACTTTTTCTACTTCTATAGTAGAATTTGCCATCTTTCCATCAGTCCAGTCTTTCTACTTGGGAGTTTAAAAAAAAAAAAAAAGAACGATGAGGAACTGCTTAGAAAACCTCTACTTGCAAACTTCCAAATAAAAGAGCGAGGATACTGATTTACAGTATGTAGCTAGTAAAATAGAATATAAATTGAAGATTAGAAGCTGAATACCTAAAATATTTTTTACAGGTAGATGTCACAGCTTTAAAACACAGTCCCCAAATGCTTTCTACTCCTTCAGTTGAGATAAGAGGTCTCTGTCTTAACTTTGGTATTTTGGCTCCGAGATTACTTAACCAATGGAATCCATCAGGAATTACTCTAGAATAGTTTTTAAAACTTAAAATATCTGGTACTTCTGCATTCTGTCTCTTTGAACATTCACCTTTGAAGCCCTGAGGTGCTATGTAAGAATCTTCAGGATGCTTCCTGTAAAGAAATGACTACAGTGGGAGGGGCTGGTATTCTGTGTAAAGTTCTGACTGGACATAGCAAAGTCCTGACTGACAGCCAGCATTACCTATCAGACATATGAACGACAGAGCCCTTGTGATGATTCCAATTTTCATTCTTCAAGTCCTTCCCACTGATTCCCCAGATTTAGTAGATACTCCACTACTATGTACTCTTTCCAAATTCTTAAAGTGTAAAGTCAGCAAACTAATGAAATTGATGTCTTAAACTTCTGAGTTGTGGGGCAATATGACATGCACAGTGATAGTAACTGGAAAAGAAAGCATGCCCCAAATATATCCACCTTAGTGCTCTATATCAGCACAGTTCTTAAGTTTTAAAGTACTAGAATGGAGCAGAGCAGTTTAGAAATAACTTTAGGCAATTCAGATATGTCCTTTACACCAGAGGTATATTTATTCCCACACTCTAATACTGGGAACAGATTATAGGTGTCCTAAATTTATATCCTTAGCTTTTTGTGAAATCTGTTTGAATGTTAGTGTGAGGGCTGCTTCCGACTGGCTTAGGATTGCCTTGAACTGCTTTATAAGAGATATATCTGAATGACATTGGCCTTTAGAATTAATATTGTTGCTTTGCAATCATAGTTCCAGTATGAGTTTCACGGCAGTTTTTACCAGCTCAGCAGTATAGTTCATTGGGAACAGCAAGATTGGTGGTTTGCACCCAGTTTAGGTGCAATGCCAGTCAACACTGTCCTCAGAACTGGTGATATAGATATGCTGTGCCTAACTGAGAAGTAGAGAATGAGACCAAAACAAGTCTTATTTTAGGCTACCATTTCTGAGGTGATTTTTTTACATGTTGCAGACTCAGAAGAAAAAGAACTAGTGGATCCTAACCTAGACTTCTCTGAACCTCTTGCTGTGAGGCAGCCTTTGGTTGTGATGCACATCATTACTTTATTGCTGATGTTACAATTTATTCTTGTCATTAAACTTGTGAGCACTGTGATTATAAGCATTGTGATTAAACCTTGTAAGTCCTTTAGTGTCTTCTTTCATCTCCCATATTGGGAGAAATACTTTGTTTTCCTAGATTTACTTTGTTTTCATATTTGTATCTATGAAAAAATACTGACAAGAATAGACTAACAAGAGAAAATATATACAATCATATTAATTTTCAACATTATGTGTACTGAGACATCCAAGGGAAACAGTTAACATGTCCTTAAGCTTTGAGATTGGAGAGTTTATATAACTTCTAAAAGGAGATGTGGAGGAAAATGCAGGTTACCTAAAGGAGAGCAAATTATTTTTAAGAAAATTAAGTGGGTCCTTTGAGGAATAGGTGGGAGGTATCATAGCACGTGACTAAGTTTGTCAAAGTGATGTCAACTTCTGGTCTCCATTTCAGTAATAACAGTCTGTCTTCCTAGGTTAATAAAACTTTTGGATAGAGGATTTATGATAACTGATTCCTTTTTGAGGATCTGTCTTTAGGCAGATAAGAGGAGTTCAAAGAAAGCCTTTTCCCATATTTGCTATTTTCAAGTGCCTTTACCTCAAAATAATTATCATACTAAAGTGTTGTATTAATATATTTTGACAAAAAATACTGAACTCATTCATAATTTTGGAATGCATATTCTGATATCCAACACTTTGATAGTGTATGGCTGTCAGTGTTAGTTAGAGGTCTTAGCGTATCTTTGTACTGGTTTGAAAATGACACATATCTATACGCACATCATTAGTCTCTTTTTTTGACTAAAATTTTCCTTTTTCTTACTCTATTCTATTCTCTCCTAATTGCATTTCATTCTTTCCTAATTCTTGAAGTCCACTATGTGTTTGACTAGAACCAAAAGTTGAAGGGACTGCTGACAAAATAAACATTAAAGTAGAAGTTGAAAAACTAAATTTGCATGGGATATATGGTTAGTGTTGTGCGTTACTAGGGAAATAGCACTATCCTGTTATTTGTTTGTTTGTTCTTTTTCAAAGGCAAAAATCAAAGAACATTTCTGGAGAGTTTAAAAGACATATTAGTGTTCCACCAGTGTTCCAAGGAAATTTCTCAGTTTTAGACAGTCTTCTTGCTGTGGTCAGTGACAGTGCGAAAGTGCTAAAACATACGTGTTTGCTCATTAGTATTCAGTTCTCCTTTTGAATTTCATTCACCTTCACCTTCAGCTTAGATACAATTATTTAACTGTGCTTATCTTTGTTTTTTGTTTGTTTATAAAATGTGACAGAAAGTGATATAAGTCATCTCTGTATGGATGTAATAGACCAAACACAATTTTCCAAGTTCTTTCTGAAAATAATGGAAACACATGACAAGATGGAAAGTTTCTGAAGTTGAGTTCATGAGTAATTTAAGTGAGTGGTAGTACTTCAAAGATGATGTTGAAATCTACAATTTTTGAATGTTAAGTCATTAGTGAATGTTTGTTACTGCAGCATAATGTAGCTTCAACTAGCTAATACATGATATTTAAGCTGTCATTTGAACTTCTGAGATATAATGCCTTATATAAATTACAAAAGCAATAATTTTTGACTAATTTTTCCATAAATACTCATCTTTGAAATTTTTCTTTTTTAGTTACAGATTTCAGACTCTTACAGATCGTGTTTCAAAATTTTTATAGTCTTAGAAAAGAATCTATCCCCAAACTTGTGTGCTAAACTCTGAGCCTAAAATAGAATATATATATATATATATATATATATATATATATATATATTAGAAATGTATGTATTTCTTCAAGGAACCATTTGTTGTTTCTGATTTTCCTGCAATGATTTGATAACTATGCTTTCAGTCAATTAGTAGTTACTGGTTACACCCATTTTTGTACAATTACAAAGGGAACACAAGCAACAATAATTTTAAAATTCATTACAATGCCAAGGTTTATATGCTCTCATTAGCATTAATTGGTAGTTGATGGCTATTGCTATTTTTAACACCATTAGTTCATAGCAATATAATTAGTAACGCTAAGTACAGGAACCACATTAATAGCATTACTAATTGTAAATCTGGAGATAGAAACACAACATGACTGGTTAATTTCCAGGCAATATCTCATGATAATTAGCTGTAGGACATTTGTGCTGAACTAGAAAGGTAAATAATTTAAATTTTTTGCAATTTTTTGTGGTTTTCAATACTAGTACTATCTTTTAAGGTATGGGTATTATTCTAACTTCTAATTTTAATACCGTTTTTTCTTTTGGTATATGCTAAGCTTGATTCATTTGTATCTGACAAGAAAACACATAATCACTTAAAAAAAGAAACTTTATCATTCCATGCTTATGTTGCAAAAAGAAAATATCTTAAATGACTTAGTTTTATTATATTGAAATTTGTTCTCAACATTTAGTTCAAAACCTCTTAATTGTGTTTGATATGCCCACTTTCTTTTCCCATTTTTGCAGCAGTCTGGACAATTCTATAAATATTTTCAAATTAAGCTTCATGATAGTATAATTAGGAGGAAAATTTTCATGTGCTACAATAAATAAAAAAAGTTCTAGACATACACTTTCTATTCATGTTTGATCATCACTGTACTTGTGGTCACATCAGAAGTACATACAAAAAAGTGAAACTATTTTTAATTGTGCTTTTATTTGGTTATTCAAGGTTAGGAGTTAGAAAGCTTTTTTCTATTTTTTGTTTTTTTTCAGATACTGATAGGACGCATATGAGATTGAAAACAATTAGATACAATAATATAGGCAAAAATATTTCATTAGTCATTGTTTAAGAAGTCAGAAAGTGAATGATTTAGATTTATATGTCTTTTCCTAATATTTTTCAAGTAAGCTGGAAAGATTTTGAGAAACAATGTTGATGATGTACCATTTCAGGCATGTATTTGTGTTTTGCTTTTTAGTATTTGAACGAACTAGAGTATGTTTGGAAACACTGGTTTTTGTCTCATGACTTGCTTTTCTTTATTTTTTCATCTTTGAGAGTTACCATGTGTCTTGCTGCTTCATTGGCAAAGAGAAAAACAGCCAACATGATGATTTCAGCATGTTGAAACTCTGTGTATCGGTAGATTCTATGATTGATGAGGAGACAAAATCAGTAAAAACAAGTTGAATTAGTTTAGAAAGTTAATACAAATTCTCATGCTTTTATACAATGGGGAAAGAGGGAAAAAGATGGATACATGGTGTTGAAAAATCCTCTAAGTGTCTCTTTTTCATATTGGCAGTAGAGGAATTTGTGAGTGTACTGGTTTTATTATTCTCTTCTCTGAGCTTTCAACTCTTAACAGAATGTGTGTTAACCTGTCAAAATGTGCAATACTATTATTTAGTTGTAATTAGTTAATGATTATATTGTTTCGTTTGGCAGGCAATGCCTTAGCTGATGAAATAGTCTTGCAGTTACTTTTAAAAATATATATAAATAACAGGAGAAAAACCTCTGAGGAGGCACATGATGATTCTTTGTTTTCCAACACATTAGCACATTAATATGTGGTGAGTTTAAAGAAGTGGCATGAATAAGTTGCTACACTGTACTGTTGGTAGTATTGACTTTTATGGGTAATTTAATTTTAAGTCTATAATATATGATTTAACACAGTGCTGTTTTTCCAAAGATGGAGTATAAAGGTAAGCCTTGTTCGATAAAACACCAAAGGAAAATAAATGATTTAATCCTTTTGGTGATGCTTGAGGTTAGTAGAAATAGTACCACTGGTTCCTCTATTTTCATCCAGTAGTCATTCTTAAAGTGAGAGATGATTAATTAGCTGCAACTTAGAGCTTTCTGAAAAAATATTTTGTAGCTGAGTGGAAGAGGAACCTTTTAACTTAATGATAAAATTAAGATACTGTTTCTCCCCTCAGGAAGCTATCAAAGGCCTGAATTTTTAAAAATATTGTAACATTATCAACTTAACCTTACTTTGGTTTTCCAGATTGGGAACTGAAAAAATAAAAAAAGAGTGGTCTTTTAAAATATTTTTCTTCTCACATGTTACAGATGGTTATCCTGATCTAGAAACAAGGCAGGTAGCAAAGCAGGTGATGGCTTATTGTGGAGAATCTGTGTTCCAAGTGTAGACATTCTCATGCCTTCTGCCACACAGTAGTGGATGAGTTTTCAGAAATTTTGAGGTCTCCAGGGTAATATATGGGCAGTCTGTTAAATTAAAAGTAAATACATATGTGAATCTACTGTGGGAACAAGGCACGTATGTAATGCAGGCAAGTTTTATGTGACCTTGGAACAATTGGACCATGAAATGATACGATGTTTAGAATTTTAACAGTCATGCACTATCTGAAGCAGATGCATATGAGGCTGCAGCCTTAAAGTGAGGGCCTGATAAACACTGAGCAGGAGTATTTTATTGTTCCAGACCTTTATTTATCTGCCAGCAGATGTCCCTATAAGGCAATAATATCTTACAGTTACAACAGCTGATTATGAAAATCAGAAACAGAACCACTCACCCAAGGATTAATGGGATTAAATCCACTATGTACTTGAAAATGTTTCCAGAGATTGATAAAGTGTAATGTAGTGCAAAGGTAAATTTAGTTTATTTCTGAAAACGACATGGAACAAAACTCTTTTGTTTTTTAATTCCAGGAGTTCGCAACTTTTAAAACCACTCTCTGAAATAAAATAAAAGTAAAATTCTTTGTTCAGTCTGTGTTATCAGTACTACTTTAAGAATTCATTGAATGAAAAATTACTCCAAGTCTAAAGCTACTCGAATTCAGTAAAACATTTCTTGAACTTTGTGTTTGTAACTGAGAATATGATTTTCTTACTTTTAGAAAATAACATAAAAATTAATGTAATTCCATGAGACACATTACTTATTGCAGACAATTGAAGCTGCATATGTAGATTTAGAGAAACTTCTGATAACTCTGAGGTTTTGCAGGAAGCTTGCAGTTAACAGTTATTAAGAAGTAGAATACAGTTTCTTCCATTCTGTATTTTTATTATTAACTGTATTCTACTTCTTTGATGGGTGGGAAATATTTCAGAGAAAAATGCTGCAAATAAGTAAAAATTAGCTTACAAAATGAGCCCTTCATTGAAGTAACGTATTGAGCTACAAATTCAATATCAATACTGATTAACATTTCTATTTTTAGAGAAAGTGGATCGATTTGCTTTTCTTTCTTTATGCTAGACAAATATTCTGGAGGCCAGAGAATTGAGCTGGACATGATAAAAATTATGAATTTTTAAACTAACCATCTCAAATTTCTACCTATCTCTGCTAGGTTCCATCTTTGCAGTAAGATAGATTATTTGATGTTATCTAGCTTCTATGTCCTCATTTAAAAATAACAATAGAAAGCTTACAGAATTGATCCAGCATCAAAGGAGAATTTAGGAATGTATTGGAAAATCATAGGGGCTCAGGAAATACTAGTTTCCTTACTTTATAGTCTTCAATCCATTCTTTTGGTAAGGCCACTAATTTTTCAGGAGAAGGTACAATTATTTCTTATTAGACAATGGGCCGTAGCTTTGGAAAAGGCTACATGGTGCTGGACCTAGAAGGATTTTGTCAAGCAAAAAAGAGATTTAATAAAGTTTTCAGTATATTTTCAATAATAGAAATACTTAAGGACTTCAAAACAAGAATTAGAACAAATTGTATTGTTGAGCTTCTGAATCTTCAGGGATTTCATACATCCTGGGGTTTTTCTCCAACAGTGTAAAGTTATAAGCCCTCGCACCCTCCTACACATGCTAGCAAACAATTCATTTCTCTTAACCATAACTAATTTTAAGTATTATTTTATAGTGTTTCTCTTAGATTAGAGAAATAATTTCTGATGTCCCATTGCTCAGTGAGGTGACTATAGATGTTAACAAGTACAGAATACTTCAAAAGAAATAGAAGAAATAATTTAAAACATTTCCATAAAAATGTTAAATGAAATGCTACACACACACACACACATATAAAACTTACACTCATTATATAGCCCAGGCTCGACTCAAGCTCATAGAATTCTGTCTCAGCCTCCAGAGTGCTGGGATTACAGGCGTGCTCCACCACACACCGATTTCATTTGTCTATATTGATTTTAACACTACACTATATATGTGCATCAAAACATGACATAATACCCCATAAATAAATAATTTTTAAATGTCAATAAAATAAATTTATAATGAATGCTATCATATACTGAAAATTAAATTTATATGTATTTTAAGAGAAAATATAAGCCTTAAAATAAATTAAAGGAATTTGAAAACTATATATAGAAAGGGCACTCTGACTTTCCTTCTTTCCTATAGGAAAAAAGTTCCTGCTTTTATCTGCAGAGCTGGGAGATGAGATCAAGACAAATATGTACAAATAAATCTTATTAAATGAATCCTTCTCTTCTTTCTTACTTTTTACAATTAATTGTGCCACCCCAAACTCTTTTGTCACCTCATGTTTTATAGTTTACTAGCCTTCATCTGAACTAGCGCATAATTCTAGGTTCTGTTTCTTTGGATCTTCATGTTAGCACTCCCATGTACATTAAAATATTATAAACAAATGGTGGGCTTGTCTCCTTTTCATCTGTTTAATTTTTGTCCCAGCCAGAGACCCTAATGAGGCAGAGAATACCTTTTTCTTCCTCTCAAACATATATACACTCTTTCTTTCTGAAGTTTTGGGCTCTTCGGGGCAGATATCTTTTAGGAAACACACATCACTGAGGCAAAGAAAGGGAGTCATTTTTACTCATATATTAGAAAATTGGATTCTTCAGTTAAGTTTAGAAATAAAAGTTTCTCTGGATAAAAGTTACAATGCAGCTGGGATTACACATCTACATAAATTTCATCATGTTTGAAAAATCTTTCTAGCAAGATAAATATTCATAACTTTATCCTACATAAGCCAGGTGTGTGCAAAATAAGACAGATTCAGGTATCTGTATATCCACATGTAAATGTATGGATCACTTGCTTACTCCTCACATGTTAGCCTCTCCCTCTCTCTTTCTCTTTCTCTCTCCTTACTTTCTTCTCTTTTTCACTCTGTCACTATCATTATTTATGTGTACATATGTGTCACATAAAGTAGTAAAAGAAATTCAGAGTGGAAAAAAACAGTGTGATAGATGTTTTTAAATATATATGCAGAAAAGTTAATCCTCCTCAAAATATTCTTCCCTGCTCCAAGCACACTTACTTATTATCATTGCTCTTGCCACTTGCTGAAGCAGTTCTGGAAACCTTCTTTTGTGTCTTTTTTTTTTTTTTTGGCTCATTGGATGTCCTGAATTCAAAATGTTTATGGAAATTTCTATCTTGGCACTGTGTGGTTTCTGGTTCTTGCCCAAAGTCAAAATGAACATGAAAGGCAAACACTAAGGAACCCAAAACAGGGCAACTGAAGACTCAGGAAACAGGACTTCCAGAACTGTTAGGGAAAATGGCCAGAAGGATGGGATAGTGTGTTGAGAGTGAAGGGAAGGGTCTCTTGGGACATTAATGGTCATGTGTCTTTTACTGTAACAAATTTTTAAAATGTAGACACTGATTGTAGTTTTAGATCACACCCTGCACAGTGAAAAAAGAAAACAATGTTACCCTCATTTTATGCTTCCTTTAGAAAAACAATTTGAAGGGCTATCCACAATTATATGTAACACAAGAGGGAAAATTGGTGACAGAAAATAAGAAAAGGGTACACAAAGGTGAAAAAAAGATGAATTCAGAAATGAAATGAAATGATTATACAAAAGATATATGCATCACAAAATTCTGAGTATATTTCAGTGATGAACTGAAATTTTGTCTAGGCACTGGGGAGAGGGCTAAATTCGTCTATCCAAATGTTCCTCCATTCAACAACAATCGGTGCATCTCTTCTATGACCAACACTATAGTAGAAACTGATTGATCAGGGAAGGAAACAAAAACATCCCAGCCCTCCAGTGGAGGTAATGGTTTCACCCATTCAAGGTGGGGTTGGTATTCTAGCTTTGAAAAGAAGGAAAAGCAAGGAAGGGAAACTGGAGCTGCACTGAAGTAAAAGGTAATTATGCTTGTAAAAAGAGGGACCTCACTGAGAAAAACCATTTCAGCTATGAGGTGGTAGTGGATGAAGAAGCTTAAGGACATGAGTTGTACATTGCAGACCTCTGAAGAAGACACCACTGGGAAGCAGGACCAGAAAGTGGGAACTGTTTCTGGCTCAGGTTTCCTGATAGTAAAACTGACAAGGGTATCTGAAGCTGGAGTGTGGTGTGATTCAGTGGGCAACATCTTCAAAATCGCTTCCTCGAGACTGAATTTCTTGAGTGTTCTTAGAGTGATTCCATATGTGATTTGTGGGCTTAGCATTTAGGGTCTCTGAGAATAATTCTGGGCTTGTCCAAAAGGATGTTTAAAGACAATGGTTTTTAATTGACTACTTTAATACAGTAAATAATTTAACCCACCTATAAAAGCAGTGTTTCACTTTTGTGGTTTGAATCTAAATTTTCCCTCCAAAATCTAGATTTGGAAGATTGGATCATGGGGCAGGCTTATACTCATCAGTGGATTAATTCACTGATGAGTTTAGTAGCTAAATGTGCTCTTAGCAGGTGGGTCCTAAGAGGAGGTGGATTAGAAGGGACATGACGTAGAATAGTGCGTTCTTGTTCCTAGCTCCCGCCTTCTCTTTCTGTTCCCTGGTTTCCATGGAGTAAGAAGTTCCCTGCCAGGCCTTTTCACCATGCCAGTTCTGCCTTGGCATCAGTTGATTTTGAACTGGACCCACCAGAGGCTGTGAGCCAAAATAACCTCTCTTGTTTTAAATTGTAGTTGTCAGGTATTTTGTTCCCAACAACTAATGTATTACATCATTTTATGGAATTCATAGAACAAGTTTTGCACATACAGGATGGTGTGCATTTCTCTGAGGAATATGTTCATAGTTTTCAAGTAAATTCTCAAAGAGGTACATGACTACAAAAGTGTGAAAAGAATCACAGGTCTCTATTCAAAAGTTATGTATGTTTCAAAATGTCTTTTACAATTGCTTCATTCCTTGCTAATCACCGCTGGATTTTTAGGAAAACATTGGTACATTTCACTCTGACTCAGAATAAGAACAGAGTGATGCTTTGAGCAAGAACAGGGAGAGGTAAAATGTAAAAACAAGTGAAAATAGAAGTGAGAGGAATGGGAAGTTTCATACATTAAAGACTGAATTAGAGGTGACCAGGCAAAGACAGATGTATGATGATAATAGGAAGAGAAGGTGAGAGAAGAGTGATGAATGGGAAACAATGAGAAATAATGTGGAAATAAGAGAACTTGGATATTCAGTGGCCCAAATGTGCTGATAGGTTAGAACATGATAATTTTCTGATTTTTTAAAATTTTATTTTAAAGAGAAAAATACCCACTAAAATATCAAAACAAGATAATAGGAGAGTAACAATGATTAATACATTGCGTATTGTTAACTTCAAATTACTTACTCAGAGTACAAGATATAGGCATTTAATTGTCCACACAATATTAGCACAAACCTTTCTTTTCAATGAATTAAGAGAAAAATTGATAGTATAATTATCTTAAATATCAGATATAAAATTTTTTTCTTTTTTCTTTTCTTTACCTTTTCTTTTTCTTTTTCCCTTTGATCAGTCACTACTCACTTTACAATATCTATTGTACATTTTGGATCTTATTTACTTTTTCAGCTTCTCACACTAGGAAAACAATATGATGTTTACATATGTGAGTCTGATTCATTTCACTTATGAGTATGGTCTCGAGTTGCATCCATTTACCTATAAATATCTCCAGTTTATCCTCCTCTATGGTTAATTAGTGCTTCATCTTGTAAAAAGACCACATCTATTTCACCCATTCCTCGGTTGATGGGCATTAGGATTGTTTCCAAGATCTAGCTATGACAAATTCTGCTGCTATAAACATGGGTGCACATATATCATTGTGATATGATGCTTTAAACTCTTCTGGGAAGATACCCCTCAGGGAAATAGCTGGGTCAAATGGGGCCTCTAATTCTAGTTTTTTTCTTTTTTTTTTTTTTTTAGTAATCTCTATACTGATTTCCACAGTGATTGTACCAGTCTTATACTCCCACCAACAGTGGAGAAGAGTGCATCCCCCACTCCCACAATCCCTCCAGCATTCATTATCAGTCGATTTTTTGATGATAGCCATTCTTTTTGGGGTGAGATGAAATCTCAGTATTGTTTTAATTTGCATTTCTTGATGACCAGTGATGTTGAACATTTTTCATATATTTATTTGCTGTTTGTATGTCTTCATCTGAAAAGTGTGTATTCATCTCAAATGCCCATTTTTTAATTAGATCTTTAAATTTGGTAGGTCTGACTTTTTGAGTTTTTTATATGTTCTCAATAGTAATCTTTTGTTTAAGAAACAACTGACAAACACATTTTCCCACCTTGTGAGTTGTCTCAACTCTATTAGTGGATTCTCTTGCTGTACCAAAGCTTTCTAGTATGATGAGATTCCAGTTGTTGAATCTTTGTGATATTTCTTGTGTGATCAAGGTTTTATTCATAAAGTCTTTGCCTACACCAATGTTTTTAAGAGTTTTACCTATTCTGTCAGATTTAATGTTTCTGTTTTAATAATTGCATCTTTGATCCATTTTGAATTTAGTTTAGTGCATAATGAAAAATATGGGCCAATTTTAATCTTTGGCATGTGCAGAGCCAGTTTTTCAAGCATCATTTATTAAAGAGGTTGTCTTTCTTCCAGTGAGTATGGTGGCACCTTTATCAAAGATAAGATGGATGAGTATGTCAGGAGTTGCTTCTGCACCTTCTATTGCATTCCACTGATCCTTTTTTTTTTTTTTTTTTTTTTTTTTTTTTTTTTTTTTTTTTTTTTTTTTTTTTTTTTTTTTTTTTTTTTTTTTTTGGCCATTACCACGTCGTTTTTATCATAGCAGCTTTATAGTGTAATTTCAAGTTGGGGATTGTGATGCTCCTTGCTTTGCTTTTGTTGCCCAGAATTGATTTGCTATTGTAAGTCTCTTCTGCTTCCATATGAACTTTAGGGTTGTTTTCTCTAATTCTGTGCTATATCTTGTTGGAATTTTGATTAGAATTGCATTAAATCTGTGTAACAGCTTTGGAAGTATGGTCATTTTCAATATACTGGTTCCTCCTCCTCAAGAGCAAGGGATGTCTTTCCATTTTCTGATATCCTCTTCAATGTCCTTCTTGGGAGTACTGCAGTTTTCAAGGTAGAGTTAGTCTACATCCTTCATTAGATTTATTCCTAGGTATTTCATTTTTTTGGATGCTTTCTTGAAAGATACTGTTTCCCTAAATCCTCCCTCAGTAAGGTTCTTATTCATGTATAGGAAAGCTATTGATTTTTGAGTGTTGACTTTCTATCCAGCTGTATTACAGAATTTACTTAAATCTAGAAGTCTTTTAGTGGAAGTTTCGGGATCTTCTTTGTAGAGTATCATGGCATCTGAAAAGAATGAAAATTTAACTTCTTCCTTTCCTATTCTTATTCCTTTTATTTCTTTATTTGTCTAATTGCTCTTACTAATGTTTCTAGGACTATGTTGAATAAAAATGGAGACAGTTGACATTCTTGTCTTGCTCCTAACTTTAGAGTGAAAACTTTCAGTGTTTGTATTTAGTATGATGTTGGCTATTGAGCTGTCATAGATGACTTTTTCAGGTTGAGATAAAGACCATCTATTCTAATTTTATGTAAGGTTTTTATCACGAATGAGTGCTAGACTTTGTCAAGAACTTTTTCTACATCTATTGAGATGATCGTATGATTTTTGTCCTTGGTTCTGTTAATATGGTGTGTTACATTTATTGATTTACATATGTTGAACCACATCTGCATCATTGGGATGATTTCAACTTGGGCATGCTGTATAATCTATTTGATGATTTGCTGCATTCTATTTGCCAATATCTTATTGAGGATTTTTGCATCCATGTTCTTTAATTCTCTTTCTTGGTGGGATATTTCTCTGGTCTCGCAGTCAGGGTAATGCTTGCTTCTAGGAATGAATTTGGGTTTGAGGAATAGTGGTATTAGGTCTTCTCTAAATGTCTTGTAGAATTCAGTAGTGGATCCATCACATCCTGGGCTTTTCTTTGTTGGTAGGTTTTTAAGTATGTCTTTGATTTCACTGGTTGATTTTTTTTTTAGTATTTTTAAATCTTCTTGATATGGCGCTGGTAATTCATATGCATCTTGGAATCTGTTGATTGCTTCTGCATTCTCCATCTTATTAGAATACAAATTCTCAAAGTAGTTATAGACCATTTTCTGAATTTCTTCAGGGTCCATTGTGATTTTACCATTTTCATTTGTAATTGTGTGGATTTGAGTTCTTTCTTTCTTTCTTTCTTTCTTTCTTTCTTTCTTTCTTTCTTTTCTTATATAAGTTTGGCTAAGGGTTTGTCAATTTTATTTTTTCTTTCAAAGAACCAAGTCTTTAATTCATTGACTCTTTGTATTGCTTTCTTAGAATTTGATTCATTAATTTCTTCTCTAATCTTTATAATTTCCTCCCTTGCATGAGCTTTGTGTTTGCCCTGCTCTTCATTTTCTAGAAATTTGAAGTTCACCATTATGTTGTTTACTTGCACTTGCTCTGTTTTCCTGATATGGTTATTTACCATTATGAGTTTCCCTCTTAGGACTGCTTTCATTTTGTACCATAAATTCTGGTATGTTGTGTTGTCATTGTCATTTAATTGTGGAAACTACAATTAGTTTTAGTTTTTTAGTTTTACCTGTGACCCATTGGTTGTTCAGGAGGATGCTATTTAATTTCCATGTGTTTATGAAGTTCCTGTGGTTCTTCTTGCCAGTGATTTTCAGTTTCATTGTGCTATGGTAATATGCATGGAATAATTTCATTTTCTTTGAATTTGCTTAAGCATGTTCTGTGTGGTCTGTTTTGGAGAATGTCTCATGTGCAGCTTAGAAGACTATATACTCTGATGTTTTGGGGTGGAACAATGTGTAGACATTTACTATATCCATTTGTTCAAAAGTTTGGTTTAGTTCTAATATTTCATTGTTGACCTTTTTGTCTAGTTGATCTGTCTTTTTGTGTCTGGCTATTAATTTTTTTGACCACGGCTAATTTAGTTTTACATGTCTCAATTACCTATATGTCAAATTATTTTTTCCTACCAGTGAATTTTTCTGCCATGATATCTATGAACAGTTTTTAAAATATCATTTGTGCTATCTCCTGCTTTTTCATGGACTCCAATCACTCTTAAATCAGTTTTCTTTGTATCATATAGCTGCTGCTGGATTGATTTCTCATGGTCCCTTTCTATTTTCAAGAAATCTTTCTTTTCATAATTGCTAACCACAAGCCTGTCTTTTATATATGAGATTCTGTCCTCACATTGACTGATTCTGCTGTAGATACTTTTGATGGAATTTTATTCTCCTGAATATCTGCTTGAATCTATCTTATAGATTCCCCTTTTTTCCTATGTTGAGCATTCATGGCTTCTGTAATTTTCTTAAGATCCTCTTTTTTTTGTATGCATCTGCTCTAGCGTCACTAAGCCTAGTTTTCATTGTGGACTCCCTCGCTGCAGTGTTCTGAGAAATTATTTCTGATTTAATTTTTTCTTGATGATCATTCAATTGATTTGTTGTCACCACTTCTGAAAGGTGAGGTAGATGTCTTTAAGATTGTCTCGCCTCACTGGCCCCTGGATTTGCCTTTGGTGAACCGGATGTCTGTGGATTCATCTTGTTAAAGCGTCTTTCTTTTTACCTCTTTCCTTTCCTATTTTTTAAAGTTTAATTCTTGGGTTGATGCTTGTAAATTGCCTATGGTTAGTTGTTTTATTGCTAGTACTTAGAACACTTAGGAAATGACTACTTTGTGAGGTGTCTTCCAAGTGTAATTATTTTCTGCATTTTGAGTCTGCTGCAAGATCTTACCTCTTCAGTGTCTTGGGGATGAGGAATTGCTGCCTACTTGGCCTAGTCTCTTTTACTTTGACACTGTGGCACAGTATTTTCTATGACCCTTAGTCCTACCTTTGGAATACCAGGAAGAACAGCTGGATAAAGCAGCTATATCACTTTTGGCTAAAGTGATATCATCACCAATAACAACAGCATCAAACTCAGCCCAAAAAAAGGCAAACTGAGGTAACATTAATCACTAAAACAAAACAAACAAGAGAGAGAGAGAGACAGACAGCCAGCAGTAGCATCATGGTAGGGCAGTGGATAATCTCATCAAACTTGCACTCTTATGTGTGACAGAGAGACAGAGAGAGAGACAGACAGAGAGAGAGACAGAGAGAGAGAGAGAAATCCACTACCAGGTTTGTTTCTGCTGTCATTGGCAGACAGCATTTGGAAACAGAGTGCAGATCTGTGTTGATTTATCTCAATAACCCAGCAGTAGCATCATGGTAGGGCAGTGGATAATCTCATCAGACTTGCACTCTTATTTTCTCTGAAGTTCTGGCTGTATTATGAGACCAGACTCATTTAGCCTGCAGCAGGTTTCTGCCACTGGCCTGAACGCATCTAGGAGCTTCTAGATGGAGCCAGCAGCTGCTCTGGGTTCTGATCTGGCCCCTCTCTGAGATAGCTCCTGGCCAATCATTCTCTCCTGGGGGATGACCAAGTTCTCAGCACTCAACTCCAACTAGCGCAGTCCTTCATGTCCACTGCTCCCCTCCACTGCTATGTCTCTCTGTGGAGGCCTCTGGGGTCACCAGCAGTCACCATGAGTCTGCATGTTTGAACTGCCCTTCTTACACACTGAGTCCTGACTCAGGGAAAAGGTTCTGCTGGCTACTTCCTTATTTTTCATTGAAGTTTCTCCCTTTACTTTCTCACTGGGATTCACTTCTCACTTCAGATCCTTTCTGAGCCTAGGGGAGCTACTTCCCTCCTTTTGTCTTCCTCGTGCTGCTATATTCCAGCATTTGGAAGGCAACTCTCAGAGAAGGTCTTTCTCTGCTACTTATCACTCTTCCATCTTGGTGCTTCTCAACTTCATTTTTTTTAAAAGTAAGTAATTTATATT
Source organism: Dasyprocta punctata (assembly GCA_004363535.1). Classification (NCBI taxonomy): domain Eukaryota; kingdom Metazoa; phylum Chordata; class Mammalia; order Rodentia; family Dasyproctidae; genus Dasyprocta; species Dasyprocta punctata. The sequence goes on from RJWM01020407.1 coordinate 31,782, forward strand.
AAAGGATTTGCAGTAGCAAGTCATACTCTAATATTAGACATTTCCAGGGTTAGCAAACAATGAAACCTTCTTTGTTTCTAGAAGACCTATTGCTAAGACACTAAAATTACTACTATCCTACTATTAGCATAAACAGAAGTAAAATGTTAAATGAAAAATAAGATAATGTATGAGGAAAAGGGACAAAAAAAGCACAAAAGTTTTGTGTGAAACAGAAAGGGAAAAGAGAAGTTTAAAAAGAAGTTTCTCTAAGTCTATACATGTAACATTTTCATCTCCATGTCAGATTTTTGTACTATAGTTTTAAGGTATTAAATTGATCTTTACAGTTGATTTATCATTAGCAACACAAAAGAAATGAAGAAATAAACTCTGAGCTCTGATATAAAATGAGAGAGGTGAAGAGCAAATGGCAGCCACACATGTGGACACACCCTACTTGGAGGGCTTTCCTAGAAAGATAGCCTCTTGAAAGGCAGCAGACACCTGTCATTCCAGGGCCATTTCCTGTACCTTCTCTCTGATTCACACCAAGGTGAAGGAATGGAAAATCACAGACTTTGCAGCTTCTACCCTGAGATTTTGAAACCCTTTGTGTTCCTTCCATTTACCTTCAACAAGCAAAAATACTTAGCCAGCTCTTTTCATTTTTTCTTTTCTTCTTTTTCTTTTTTAATTTTATTTTTTTTCCTAGAGACTCCTGAGTTTCAGGTATTGCCAAACATATAATTAAGGAATGCTTTAAAGTTGGAGCAGACTACTTTTAGCACATAAACATGCTTTAAATGCAAAATGAAAATGCTAAAGTGGGTTTCCTTGTCTATAGCTATTTCCTAAACTGAGAAATGTTAGATTTCATATTTTTTTCCAGATACTTCACTGCATACATAATGAAAAACTCTGGAGGTTCTATCCACAGGGCAACTGCACTCATTTATTCCAAGCCCTGCATCTTTACCAAAGGCAGAGTCATTATTTTTACAGACAATTGGTGATAACTGAGCAAATGTCAAGTCTATGATAAATGAATGATCCAAATCTATTTCAGGATACTTCTATTTTCCTTTATCCTAACCACAACATGTTTCTTGAGCCTTTTATGAGGCAGCAGTTTTTGTGGAAGTATGACTGGACCTGAAAGAGTAGGAAGATGCTATGGATTGGGCCTAACAAACCAGCAGTTAGGGTTAAGTTGTTTTGCAATTCTGTTTCTAACTGCTTTGCTCAGTACGTCTTCCTTGAATTTCAAATTCCCTGCTTTCCATGCAATGGTATCTTTCTTTTCTCTTCTCTTCATGGTGTAATCCTTCTTCCAGCAACTCCAGATCAAAATCCTAATAGTACATGCCAAATTTCTGCTCTCTCTTTTCCCCATTTCTAATTAGTAGCCATGGTTATGGCTTCTTTGGCTTTCACATTTTTTGGCTCTATGTTCTTCATCTGAGCTTTTTTTCAGGTTCTCATCTTCTCTGGTTTTGAATTTTGTAAATGAACTCCCGACCAATAAATGAACTTCCAACTTCTCTTTTCCAGTATATGTAACTGAAATAATTTTCTTGATGCAGTGTTCTCATTATTAACCTTAAGTTATACTTCTCCTTCCAGGCCTTGGAGTTAAACCTCTTCTCACAGACACACATAAACATATGTACCTAACTCTTGGCTAGATATAATGAGTCACTTCTAAAGACCGTGTATGGTAAGGGAAAAATGGGCAACCTCTGTGAAATTGCCTGGTAGACACTATCTGAATCAAAAGACAGCTGTTGGCTAGATTTGCCTCTGCTTGCCAGTCACCATCATCAGAAGGCTTGCTTCCTGTGGGTAGCCAGCCTGGGCAGGGAGACCCAGCCAGACCCACCTCTGCTTCCTGGCTGTAGCCATCAGAAACCTTGCTTCCTGTGGGCAGCCAGTGTGGGCAGGGAAACACAGCCAGATAAATCCTGTACACATGCTGGCTACCATTGGAGACCCTTACCTCCTTTGGGCAGCCAGTACCCACTGGGAGAATCAGAAAAACACACTCCCACGTGCTGCCACCATCAGGGGAGTCCCACTGTAGACACACAGGTTGAGAGAAGCAGCTGCTACACCATGTACCCCTGGAAAGTGAAGAAGCCCCAGTGTAACTGCACAGGTCTGGAGAAGCCTGCCCCATGCCCTGCTATCTCCCTGGGAACCTGGGTCAGAGAAACCCAGGTGCTTGTCCCATTTCCCTATACTATGGAGGGACAGCCAACATGTGAAGTGCCTGGGGCCCCACAACTAGCTTCTTGAAAAGAACCCAGGAAAATGTCACAATGAAAGAGCAAAAGGCAATCTCAGACCTCCAGACCACACAAAACAAGTCTGAGAGATATAGTCATGGAATAAAATGAAAGTCACACACCTGAAATTTCTGAAAGGATAGCAACTAAAGTAAAGAAACAACTTCATGAGACTGTAAAAGCAATCAGATCAGATATAATATCTCAGGTAAAAGAAGAAATCACAAATATAATGAAAGAATTGCTGAGTATATCTAAAGAAGACATAGATTTAAAAAAAAGGAACACAGGAAAATGATGAAAAACTTGAGTGAACAATATAGAAAGGAATTACAATGCATGAAACAGATTCGAAGAGATATCCAGGAAATGAAAAAGTCAATCAAAAGCTGGCAAAACCACTTGAAAGAGACTAAAGGTAGACTTTCAGACCTTGAAGACAGGATCACAGTCAGCGATCATGAAGGAAAGATCTCATAAAAATAACAAGGAACCAGGAAATAACAATTCAATCACTGAAAGATGACACAAAGAAAAATAATTTAAGAGTGATAGGTATCCGCAAAGAAGCAGGGGTCAACACAAATGAAATAAAAAGGCTACTTACAGAAGCAATAGCAAAAAACTTCCCACACTTGGGAAAATGATCTTGCATACAGATAAGCTAGGCATATAGAACTCCAACCAGCCATAACCAAAATAAATCTACATCCAGATATATAATAATCAAGATCCCAGAAAGTCAGAACAGGAGCAGAATATTAAAAGCTGTTAGAGAAAATAAACAGATCACCTATAAATGAAGACCAATCAGAATTACAGCAGACTTGTCAACATAAACCATCAAGTCAAGAAGAGTTTGGAGTGAAGTGCTTCAAATCCTGAAAGAAAACAGCTTTCAACCCAGATTGATGTACCCTGCAAAACTATCTTTCAAAATTGATGGAAAATAAGATACTTCCATGATAAAGAACAGCTGAAGGAATTCATGACCACAAAACCAACCCTACAGAGAGTGCTGAAGGATATTCTAGAGAGAGATAAAGATGACCATGGTTCCAGGAACAGCAACACAGTGGATCACCAAAGAGGATAGGAAATTGAATGAAGGAGAAAAGTGGAGGGACAACAGCAGGATGATAGTGCGGCAGAGATGACCCAATGTATGCTGGTTTTAACCGTTAATGTAGATGACTTCAATTCATCAATTGAAAAAATACAGGAAGAGTGGATCAAGAAACAAAATCCATCAATATACTGTATATAAGAAACACATTGAACTCAAAAGGCAATTCATTGGCTGAAAATCAAGGGAGAGAAAATAAATGTTCCACATGATAGGAGGCCAGAAAAAAGCAAGAGTAACTTTCCCATCAACCACAGAATGGATAAAAAAGATATGGTATTTTCATACAATGGAAAGCTACCCAGCTATAAAGTAGGATATTCTTGAAGCTTTTGTAGGTAAATGAATGCAACTGGGGATGATGTCCATGGGTGAAATGATTTGAACTCAAATTGGTGAACACTGAATTATCTCCCTAGCATAAAAAACTGAAGGAGTTAGTGGGATCCAAAAAGTACAATAGCTATTATGAAAGTGATAGGGAAGGAAACACCTAGGAGTGGAAGGTGGTAACCACTGCTGATTTCTTACTGTCTTGTCTTGAACTCTTATATTGCTTTCATAATTTTGTTAGGTTTGGTTTTGTTCAGTCTTGTTTTGTTAGATTTTACTGCGTCTGATGGTATGGGCCGCTATTTTGAAGATAATATAATGTATTATGGTAACCATTGTTGGTTTTCTATTATCTTGATTTCATGTTCTATACTGCTTTCATTCTTTAGTTTTGGTTGGTTTTATTCTGTTGTGTTTTATTTGCTTTTATTATGTGTGATAGTATGGACAGTGACTTTGAAGAAAACAAGACATTGTAGTAGTCATTTTGATTTCCTATTTTCTAGTTTTGGAGTCATATAATGCTTTCGTTTTTTTTTGTTTTGATTGTTTTCTTTTTCTGTTTTGTTTTGTTTGATTTTATTGTGTGAGATGGTATGGACAGTTATTTTGAAGAAAACGAGAGACATTGTGGTTGCTTGCATTGTTCTGTTCTGATTTGTTCTGTTCTGTTTTGTTTTATTCTCTTTAAAAAATTTTTTAGAAAAACAAAAAAACAAAAGAGAGATGTTAATCACTATCACAGTAGTAAGCTATGTGTTCGTCGTGTATCTCCTTACTAGGACAGAATGAGAGAGAAATTATGCTTTTATGGTAGTTTCTCCAAAAATCCATCACCCCAGTCTAGACAAGAAAAGTCTAGAAAATTTCTACATTGAAGGTATGCTGCAAAACACCCAACCAGTAGCCTTCAAATCTCTTAAAGTGGTTAAAAATGTGATCTGTTGCCACAGAGAAGAGACAGCTTTAGTTTGGACTTCAATGTAGCCTAAACTTGATCCCCAGTTTGATACAATGGGAAGGTCCTGGAACCCTTGGAAGGTGTGGCCTAATGGGAGAAATTGAGGTCATTGAGGGCACCTCTGGAAGGGACTTACGGGTTTTTTCTAATTTATCTTTCATTTTCTAGCCATAAAATTAGCGTTTATTTCTGCCACATGATTTCACCATGGTTTGCTACCTCACCACAAGCCTAAAGTACTGGATTGTAGGCTGAACCTCTAAAAATAGGAGACAAAATTGACCCTTATGCTTCATAAGTTTATCATCTCAGATATATTTTTAGAGTGACAAAAAGCTGACTAGTATGGAGGCTAAAGATCCATGATGACTAAAATTATTATGCTATTCTATATTGGACTCTAATAGAAAGAGAAATGTTGGAGAAATTTGAACCAATTCTGAAGATCAGTTGATAAACTAATAATAATTTGCCTATGTCAAACCATCAGTTTTGACCAGTTATCATACGATATAAGATGGCAACATTATGGAATATTAAGTCAAGGTATGCGGTAACTGTCAACATTATCTTTTGAACTTTTCTATAATCCAAAGTTATTCACAAATAAACCAAATTTATCAACAAAATAACCTTTTGGGTGTTTGATTCACAGATATTGTATATAAGAACTATGGAGAGAAACTTTAAAAAACCATGTATTCCAGGTCGATATTCTTGGAGTACTGGTCTTCTTGGAGCATCAAGGTTGAGTAAGTTGTATTTTTAAATTTGCC
>RJWM01020408.1:9708-37339 GCA_004363535.1 Dasyprocta punctata
GCAACATTGCCTACTGTTATCATACAAAGAGACATTCAGGGTGCCGTTCAGAGGCCTGCAAAATCTATGAAAAAACACTAGTGTCTAGTTGCTTTATGTACCTTAGTTGCCATCAATTTAGCCAGACCTCAGAGCCAGCAGCTTGCTTACGGGGGGGGGGGGATGTCCTTGATTCTGAGCCCGCGCGCCGGTGCCTCACAGTCCCAGCAAGTTGCGGTCCGGTTGGACCGGTTCTGGTTCTCCTCCGGGGTGGCGGAGCCCCCATCCCCGGAAGGCGGATCAGATCTCCCTTGATGCAAGCTGGCGCCGTGTGGCGCCGGCGCCTTGCGGTCCGGTTGGACCGGTTCTGGTTCTCCTCCGGGGTGGCGGAGCCCCCATCCCCGGAAGGCGGATCAGATCTCCCTTGATGCAAGCTGGCACCGCGTGGTGCCGGCGCGTTGCGGTCCGGTTGGACCGGTTCTGGTTCTCCTCCGAGGTGGCGGAGCCCCCATCCCCGGAAGGCGGATCAGATCTCCCTTGATGCAAGCTGGCGCCGCGTGGCGCCGGCGCGTTGCGGTCCGGTTGGACCGGTTCAGGAGAGAACTTTTTGAAGAACCAAGTCACTTACAAAATAGTTTATTTCTAACTTCTGGAAACGGATGTTAGTGATGGTTACACAACATTGTGAATGTACTTAATGCCACTAAACTGTGCATTTAAAAATAGTTGAAGTGGTAAATTATGTATGTTTTGTCACAAAAAAGTCAGAAAAATACCCATAGAGAACAATAAAGAATATTAACAAATCCGTAACTCTGTACATGTATGGAAAGATTAGTCAGGAAAAATGATTGAAAGATACAAAAAGAAAAATAAAGGGCTGAGGATTTAGGTCAGTGATTTAAACACCTGCCTGGCAGGCACAAGGGTGTGAGTTTGATCCCCGGTACCAAACAAACAAACAAATAAAAAACAAGGGGAAAAAAAAGAAAAAGAATACAAAATGAAAAAAGAGTAATAACTGTAGACCTATAGTGATTTAAAAATGATAATAATAAACCTTGTTTGGATTCTGATTTGGACACCTGAACCACATGAGGTAACATAGACCTGTCCCTGTGACTGGGAGCTAGGTAAGTTTGGGGATCCTTATTGCAGAAACAGAGGCACATTTCTTTTTAGGATTTGTGTGGGATAAGTTAGAATAGGTAGCACTGCTTTTCTAATGTGAAAAGATCTTTTTGAAATGAGTGGAGGCAACTAAAGGCCAACTAGTATTGAAAGCTAATAATGAATGGATTTAATTATACTGAATGTATTGTTGATAAAGTGTTATACATATCAAATCAAAAATTTGAAAAAACTTTTAGGAAAAGAAACTAACATTTCAGCAGAAGTTTTTATGATGTCAGAAGTTTGCTACAAAATGATCTGGAAAATAGTGGTGGTGCAGGTTTATGGAAAATTATTATCTGAGAGTTCATAATCGGAAGCTCATAACGGGGACATGGAATTATATTTTTCTTTCTACTTTTCTATTTATTTGAAAATTCCTAAAATGAATGCAGGCAAAGTAAAACAAAGTAATGAAAAATATTAGAAACAACTGAAAATCATGCATTTCATACACTAATACCCCACCCCGTTAAGACCAACAATGACAGCTTGTTCATATTCAGAATATTAATATTTAATTTCATGCTTAAAATAATTGCTTCTTTGCGAGAAATTTTATGGGCAAATGTCTCAAAGTTCATTTTAAAGGAAAATATACTTACTTTTCACTAAACATTTCCATTTCTATGATAATTCCTGGACTGTACATCAAAAGGAGATGGAAAACTTATCTTGAGTGAAAGGGACTATTGGAAATTTGTTGGTAAATTTCAAAAAATAATTCTTTTGTGGAAACAGAACAAGCAGAATAATACATTTTCCACTCTAAAATGTTTTAAATTCCTTTGTCAGTACCATTGTCTTAACCGTGGCTGGAAAAATGAATCGACATTACTTCAACTTTTCCCACACACATCCTAAGAAGAAATGTGCCCTTGTTTCTACTGGCTCCAGTGGTGGGCTGAATAAGGTCCCTAACATTAGGCAAATTCTAATCCCTGGAACATGTGAATGTCATTTCATGGTAAAAAAAAAAATCCCAGATTTCACAGATGTGTTAAAATTAAGGATTTTGAGACGGGCACGTTATTCTGTATTATCCAAGTGGAGCTGGAATGTAATGAAAGATTTCTTGTAAGAGCAAGACAGAGGGGGATTTTATAGTATAAGAGAAGGTGGTGGTGTATAGATGGAACAGTGATTTGGTGCAGAAGGCAGGGGATGAGAAATTTGAAGGTGTTACCTGGATGACCTTGAGGGTGGGTGAAATAGCCGTGCTTCAAAGAACACACCTGCAGCAGCTAGATAAGAAAAGGAAATGAGTTCCCCTGCAGTACTTCCAGAGAGAGTATGGTCCTGCTGACCTCTTGAAACTGTTTGGAGACGTCTGGCCTCCAGAACTGTAAGAGAATACTGTGTGTTATTTTGAGCCACCAAATTTGTGGTCATTTGTTATGGTGGCTATAAGAATCTAATGTACTCCATCTCACCTTTTATAGGAATGACTGGGGAAGTGAACCCACAGGTTGGTGCTGGGGTGTGACGAGGAAGCACATTCTATATTGCAGCTCTCCTGGTTGTATAACCCACTGTTACTATAACAGGGTCCTGGGTACTGGGGAGGGAAATCATTGTATTATCTTATAATTCTCAGTTGTTTTTTAAGTGGGCCTGTGCCCTTGGTCTGTGACCTACAGGAAAATTTTCTAGCCCTTCTTTTTAGGTGAGATAGGAAAGCTAGAGCAGGCTAGAGTTACTAATTGCCCTTTGCCAGGCCAGACAAAGCTTTGGTAAAGTCCTTAACAGCAGTCCTTTGTTACTGTGAAAATTGCTCTGACCTTATTTTAAAATGAAAACTTCACTTGAGAGCAGTAAACTATTTTTTCCTGGGAGCGAGAAACTACTATTCTCTGATCTTCCCTGGGAGAACATGGTAGGGCTCCTGGAGGAACAAAAAATGTGGTGGCCTGACTAAGACTGAGTCCTCAGGGCTTTTCACTCCCAGGCTGGCCCATGTGGCCTCCAACATTTTTATTGATTTGTCCCTACTGGTTGATAGGTCCAGTGGCTTCTGTTCCTGGTAAGCTACAATCCTCTGTATTTGTGTCTCTCCACTTTTTAGTAGTTTGCTTTGTGAAATTAATTCTCTAGTGGATCTAGATTGAGTTTCAATATGTTAACCCTTTTCTTGCTGAAAGAACTGGAGCAATGACTGTCTAAGTAGTTACATGTTAGAACAGAAAATGCAGGTCTAGTACATTGATATTTGAATGTTAAATAAACTTTGCACCCCTTGTATAAGTGTCTCTTGGTCATAGTTTATTATCATATTTTTTAGAATTTGTGATTCAGTTCCCTAGTATTTTGAGAAGGACTTGTCATCAGGGTGCTTATTAGTCAGTAACTTTCTTGTCCTGGTCCTTTTCAAGTCTTGATAGCCAGGTCAGGATGCATTCCTTTCTCTATTTTCTCAAGGGCTTTATGGAAGGTTGCCATTGTTTCTTTTTTAATGTTTGGACTAATTCACTTGTGAAGGTCTTTTTTCATTTATTCCTGCTGTCTTGTCTTTTTTAGTGGGCAAATTCACATTTTATTACTAGTTTATTTCATATATTGACCATTTAGTTCTCTATATTTTTGGTAATACTTAGGGGTGCTCTATCCTAGAGATTACAATGTGATCTGTTGTGGTCTGTCTTCAAATAATGTCACACTGTCTCATGAAGAGTCTTCATAGCAGTCTTTTTCTATTTACTTCAGTCTGCCCCTTATCTATCCATTATTCTTATTGTCTTGTATTTTATTTTTAGGTACGTGATAGTTTCAATAACACTTATTGAATATTGGAAAACAACTCATCATTAAAAAAAAGCTAATCTAGCCGGGTGTGGTGGCGCACACCTTTAATCCCAGCACTCTGGAGGCTGAGGTAGGAGGAGTGTTGTGAGTTCGAGGCCAGCTTGGGCTACAAGGCGAGCAAGGTTGGCCTGAACTACATAGTGCGACCCTGCTTTGAAAAATATAGGGCCAGGGGTTTGTCTTAGTGGCCTAAGTGCCTGCCTGGCAGGCACAAGTTTGTGAATTCGATCCCTGGTGCCACCAAAAAAAAAAAAAAAGAAAAAAAAAAAAAAGAAAAAAGGTAACACATGCATGGAACCCAAGCACTCAGGAGGCTGAGGCAGGAGGATCACTGTGAGTTTGAGGCTGATCTGGGCTACATTGTGAGACCCTGTCTCAGAAAAAAGAAAAAAAAAAGTTGAACAGACACACACATACACCACACATGCTACTGTGATTATATCTTCCTGTAGATCTATGTTTTTATATCCGGCATCATTTCTCCTCAGCCTAAAGATTTTCTTTTAGTTTTCTCAATAGTGCAAGTTTGTTGAAGACTCATTCTTTCTGCTGTTGTTACTCTAAAAAGAGCTTAATTTCATTTTCCTTTTTAAAGGATATTTTGTCTTTATATAAGATTACAAACTGAGTCCCAGCACTTGGGAGGCTGAGGTAGGTGGAGCGTTATGAGTTCGAGGCCGGCTTGGGCTATAATGTGAGCACGGCCAGCCTGAACTACATAGCATGACCCTGCCTTAAAAATGCAGGCCTGGGAGTTTGGCTCAGTGGCTTAAGTGCCTGCCTGGCGAGGTTGAGAGTTCAATCCCCGGAACTGAAAAAAAAAAAAAATTACTAACTGAGGGCTGTGGTTTTAGCCCAGCGACATAAGCACCTGTCTGGTAAGCACAAGGTTTTGAGTTTGATCCCTGGAGCCAAAAAAACAAAAACAAGTAAACAAAAGATTAAAAATTAGGTGTTTTGTTTTCCATTTATTAAAGCTACTATTGCATTTTCTTACGACCTTCATTATTTTAGACCACCTGTTGTCTATTACTTATATGGATTTTAACCTGTACACACTACATCAGTTTTCAAATTCTACTCACAATCTACTTTTAAAATCTGTAATTCACAATTTATCTTTTTTTGGCTGTTTAAATATTCTATTTGAATAAATGTGACATTATTTGTGTTTATTTTATTTCGGGATCATGGGGCTTAAAAGGTCTGTGAACAGATCCCTTTCACATACTTTGAAAAGTTTACCTATGATCTAAAATACATTTTTTCAAACAGTTATTCTGGCTTACCTATATGTATACGGACACTGATTGCAATATTACTTATTTTAGCTAAAGTTAGAATATCAATCTGTATATTAATCAATGGGAAATTTATTAAATTTATAAAGAACTGGATTTCCTTCTTAGAAAAAGTTATGTTGATAAAGTGAATTCCATTTGATATTTCCTTATAAAAATGAGCTGCATGTAGATTACTTTGATTGATCTTTGAATAATATATTACTTCATAAACAGTGTAAGATTTTTATTTATTTATTTTTTATGAAATAGTAATTATTTATATTTTCAAAAAGAAAAAATTAGCATGTGGAAGTTCTTCACTGTAGGGAAGGGAGGTTAATCGGAAGGAACAGAGCTGGCTCCTGTGCAGGCAGCAAGTCAGACACAGACAGCTGAACAAGTGGGGCTGCGATTTGTTTTCATACAGCATTTAATAACAAAATCTCCATTCTTCTCTCATTTTTGCTTTTGTTTTGTGTTTTTCATTTTAGAAAAGGGGAGGAGGGAAGGGAAGAAAAAACCAGAGAAAAGTATCAAAAAACATTTTCCACAGTATCTAAAAACAGAGAACCATAGCTCTTGTCAAGACAGTATGAATTGTGGGTGAATTATTTTTTCCAGTTTTCAATACCAATAAAGATTTCTGCAAAGACCACGACCATCAGAACACTCATCTTCCAGATGAATTGCTTCCTTCCCCTCTGCCTTTACTTGTTGTTCTTCGGAAGAGGATAAAAGGGTGTATTCTGTGCTTGTGAGTGGTGAGTGCTAACAGTGAGAGCTCTTCTGGTGCTTGTACCGTGACGAGGCATCTTCACAAACACCCAGGTTCTAGCACAGTTGGAAGGACTAAAATTTGCTTCTCTCCATGTAAATACTACTGGAACCCACTACCTGATTCTGCAAAAATCCTTTCTTTTCTTTCCTTTCCCCTTCTCTTAAAACTAAGCATCTTTTTCTTTTTCCCTCAGGCAGGCGGTTTCTCGCAGTACCACAGCTGGGATGTGTGCTGGGCCGGTACGGAAACTGCACCCCGGTGTCAGACTAGGCAAGGCCAGTGGGAACGCGGAGATGCTGCAGCCACGAGTCCTGGTCCCCCACCCGCCCCCTAAGTTATTTAGTGTCGTTTAAAGTGTAGTTAAAAAAACCGTATTGCTAAATACAATAGCTATTGAAAAAGAAAAGTTAATATACCTGAATTGATAAATACTACATGTGTATATCTGTCAATATGCCCAACCCCTACGAAGGTAACGATATGCAATATTGTAACTACTGTCAAACTTCAACCACCTCAGTGTGTAAACCTACAATGTTATCATATCAGATCTGTTGTTGTTGTTTGTCTGTCTTTTTCGATTTTTGTGTCTATCTTCTGTATCTATTTTCTCTTAAATAAAAAAAAAAAATAAAGTGTGGGGCACGATGCAGTCTTTCCCTACGACAGAGTGAAGCTCCGAGTGCGCCATCTACCTGGTGTTCAGTGGCAGCAACAGTGGCCACTGCCTTTGGAAAATAAATGGAGTCTAAGGACAGGTGGGGTCTTAGGACTACTTCAGGTGCTTGCACAGGTGCTCCAGGAAAGGGCACTGTGCTGAAGCCAGACAGCGGTTGGCTTCGGTCACCAAGTGAGAGTGTGGCACCACCATGGACTTCCACCCAGAGGTCTCCAGGCTGCCCAAAGCATGATAGTTGATGGACTCCACTGCCTGAGTTTTCAGCTGATCTGCGCTGTGGAGGTCAGCCAGGATGAGGATCTCTGTGACGTTTTCCAAGGACAGGTTGCTACAGAGGGTGTCTGAGAGGTTCTTGCCCTAGTATAAATTACTGTACAGTTATAGCGATGGTCTAATGTGGCAGAAGGCTAAAGCAGAACTGTTTACCCTCCTTCTTCTCCTTTGGCCCAAATTGTTACTTTCTTTCCCAGTTGCACTTGAAGAAAATTCCAATCAGTTCCTCACACGTCATCAATGCCCGCCCCATGCGCTACTTCTGATCAGAGGTCATATAACCCTCTGCCTCTCTATATCCAGTCTGACGAGAAAGCCAAACCCCCATGGGTTGTGGGCTTCTCTCCTCTTCGCATCCTCAAATAAAAAGGCCACTTTCACCTTCTTTTTCTCTCTGCCTCTCTGTTGCGCCAGAAAACTCTGACAGCGTCCTTACACTTGACCTTCAGGCGCCCCAGGGTGTACTTGTCAGCAGCAGACAGCAAATCATCCGCCATTTTGTTGAGGTTTGGCGCCTTCACTGTGTAAACAAAGCACATCATTTCCTTAAAAACTTTGGGCTCCACATCATTGATTTCAACTCATTTCTTTTTGCTCTCCATTTTGATATAGGGGAACGAAACTCCCTACCTACTATCTGTCCAGTATGAGTTCATGTTCTCTAAAATTGAAAAATGAATTTTAGGAACAATGGAGGTTAACAGCAGAAATATTTATTGAGAGAAAGAAAGCTTCTCTCTGAGAGAGACAGAAGGGGTCCCGAGTGAGTTGCCAAAGACTCTGTTTTTTCTAATGAGTTTTCTAGAGTAAAACCATGATGGGGAAAACTGGGAACTCACAAGGCAGATGCGCTGAGGTGGGACAGAACTGTGGTCAACCAATAAGATTAATTGTTTAGGTAAAATTGACCAAATCGGGGCAAATGGGGAAGTGAGTCATGTAGTAAGTGAGTATTCTTAAGGATCAGTGACTCTTTCTGTAGGGGATTGGGAGGGTAATTCCTGGCTTCTCAAGGTGATCCATACCTAACCCCTCATGTTTATACTTAGGTCGTGGTTGCATTTATTTTGCCTTCTGTCTTGAGATCTGGCCCACAGCAAGAGGTGTGTCTCTTCCAAGGTCACAAGACATCTGGTCCTCTGTGCCAGCTCTTTTGAGGGCCTAGCCCTGTCTGACTGCCTATAATATTTCTAACTAACTCAGTTGCCTGTAACAATTTCATGTTTAAACATGGCACTAAAAACTGGAGGATGAGCTGCTAAGACGGCTTTGCGAGCCTGGAACTCCTGACCAGCAACACGCAAGCAGCAGTCTGTGAACCAGGAATTCTCCCAAAGCCCTCCTAGCTCATCCGCCAACTGGCACTTGGGAATCTTCACCATGTTCATGGTGTTCTGGCCAGAAACATTGATGGAATCTTGTACCACACTCATGTCACAGAAAAGGGTAAGTTTGTCATCAGGGAGAAGCCCGTTGGCCTCATCCAAAAGAAAATCTCTATGGATGAATTTTTTGAATTCTGTCTTTGTCTTGCACGAATCTATAAGCTTGCTGACTTTTCATAGCTTTGGTTTCCTCTCCCTTGGTGTTCAGAATGGAGAATTTGAATTTTGCCTGAGCTTCACTCTTTGGACAGCTGATCAGTAACAGGTAAAGGGACAGGTAATCTTTGCTTTCTTCATTGAACCCTTTTGGGTTTACTTGTAAACACCATTTCAGTTTATCATTAGCTCTTGATGAAAAGGTTGAACTTTTAATGACTTCATCCATTTCCTCTCAGCAAAAGCTAAAGTTATTGATGGTCCACATGTAGGAGAATTTCACTACTTTGATCTGTGTGTAGCACCAGCTTTAAGCTACTGGACCACTCGACATTTCTGCAGGAGGTGGAGGACTTGGAACCCTTGACATCACTAGTTTGAAAATTAAACAAGGTTTCTAAAGTCACGGGGCAAAGAATTCTGTATTTCCTCACAGTGTTAGGCAGATGCATGAAGCTGTCAGGTTATACTTTATCATCCTTACTGCAGAAATTCACTCGTTTTGCTGAAGCCAGCAAGGTTTTGGGTTATTGTGGAAATTCAGAATGTCTCAGAGGTGTGCCCATAACCAGTTAGAAGTAGCTGGTTCCTGGTCTTACTGAGCCTGTTCAGTTACTTGTTCTCTTCCCCTTAGGTTTCACAGGAAGGCAGAGAAGGAAGGAAGGAAAAAAAAAAGCTTGTTTTTGTTTTTGAAGCACGGTCTTATTATGTAGTTCAAATTGGCCTTGAACTCACTATGTATCTTAGCCTGGCCTTGAGCTCACAGTGACCCTCCTGTCTCAACCTCCTGAGTACTGGGATTACAGGTATGTGCTACCATGCCTGGAAAAAGTGTAAGATTCTTATAGTAGTCTATTCCTGTTTGCAGAATGATTTTGTTAAGATAAATGCACATTATATAAATGTATATGTATGCATACACAAACACAAATGTGCTCTTTGTCCTATAAATTTTCAACACCCTTCTCTGATTGTAGGCTTATGTGGTCTCCTTTTGTCAGTAAATGTGGTTGAAACACTAATGCACCATTCCTGACCTTAGTCTTGAAGAGGTTTTTGTTTAAGATGTTCATGTTCTTTCATGTTTTACCATCATTGTAGAAAGTCACAGCAAAGTTATTCATTGGTTGCTTGAATGATGAAGTCACCTTGTGGCAAGCCAGCCTACAGAGTCAAGAATGAGCTAGGCAACTTACAGATGAGTGAGGAATCCAGCCAAGACCTTCCAAGACCACTCTCAAGGTATGAAAATACATCTTCTTTTAATTGTATATTGAAACTGTGTGGTTGTTTTACAGCAATGGTATGGCAATAGACAAGTGATACCAAAGTTTCCTGAGAGTGGAGAGTAGTCTTAACGTAAATAATAAAAACTAGCCATTTGTAATTGTCATGTCATATGCAGTGTACAACTACCAAATCTGTGCATACTGGAAAGCAACCCTCTATTTTTTTTAAAATTCATTCACTTATTTATTTATTTTTTTGGTACTGGGGATTGAACTCATGGCCTTGTGCTTGCAAGGCAGGTGCTTGTGCCACTGAGCTAAATCCCTGGCTTGAAAGCAACTCTCTTGATCACCAATTTTTTTCATGTTGATTTACTGATGGGATTGAAATTCTACCATTAAGGTGCTTCTTTTCCTAGAGTCATTTATTAAAATACAAATACCCCTGGAAAGGTTAATGTCAGACCCTATTACCATCCATTCATCAGAAAGCTCCATTAAAAGAAGAATTAAACAGAGTTGGGTTATGGGCACATGTGTACGTCAGGAGGGGCTGGGCACAATGCAGAGTGGTGGGTGGAAGCTGAAAAGAATATTGCCTCCTCACAGTGCTATTTATATGTTTTAGGTGGTTAATAAACTGATCAAATATTATTATGTATCATTGTATTTCAAAATAGGTAATACATTCTATATATATATATATATATATATATATATATATATTAAATTTTATTTTAAAGATGGTAAAATCCAACAAAATAGAACAAAGTCAATCAAAACAAAGCAATAGAATTGGTACAGAACTTCAAAGCGGATACTAGGAAAACAATAACTACTGTAGTATATCTTGTTATTTTCATAATAATTGTCCATTCCATCAGGTATAGCAAAATCAAACCAAAACCAAAACAGAATAAATCCAATCAAAACAGAATATTGAAGAACCCAGCATATTGGGTCAGGGAGGATCCAGCCAGAAAACAACTAGCCAGCCTTCCTGGTGAGTGGCGCAAAGTGGGTGTGGACTCTAGGAAGAGAAAGATCTGTGGCTCCTGAGAACCCACCATGTTGGGTCAGGGAGGATCCAACCAGAGGACAACTAGCCCACCGTCCTGGTGAGTGGTGTGAGTGGCGCAGACTCCAGGAAGAGAAAGATCTGTGCCTCTCCTGTGCCTACTGGTGTGCAGGCTGAAAATCAAGGACCCCCACTGCCCCCCACCCCTCTTAAGCAACCTGCTGGTTCAGAGGATGGGGCTAAGTTGATAGCAACTAAGGTACATAAAGCAACTAAATGCTTGTATTGTTTGGTTGATTTTGCAGGCCTGGGGCCAGCAGTCTGAGCATCTCTTGGAGGATGACAGTATGCCATGTAGCAAATATGGGGGATTCCCTTCTGTCTTGTCTTTGAGGCCCAATATTGTTCTCACTGTTTTGCTTTATTCTGATTAAATTTTGCTTTATTTCATATTCTGTTTTTATTGGTTTTACTCTGTTTTGTTTTTGGTTTGATTTTGCTATACCTGATGGAATGGTTAACTATTGTGAAAATAACAAGATATACTATAGTAGCTATTGTTTCCCAGTGTCTTGCTTTGAAGTTCTGTACCAGTTCTACTCTTTGTTTTGGTTGACTTTTTCTGTTATGTTTTGTTGGATTTTACTATCTTTAAAATAAAATTAAACAACAACAACAACAACAACAAAAAACCCCAGAATATTGAATAAAGCAAAACAGTGAGAACAATATTGGGTCTCAAAGACAAGATAGAAGGAAATCCCCCATGTTTGCTATATTGCATACTGTCATCCTCCCAAGAGATGCTCAGACTGCTGGACCCAGGCCTACAAAATCAACCAAACGATACAAGCATTTAGTTGCTTTATGTGCCTTAGTTACTATCAACTTAGCTGGTTTTCTGAACCAGCAGGCTGCTTACGGGGTGTGTGCGTGTGCATGTTGATTCTCAACCCATACTGGTAGTTGCTGACTTTTCTCTTCCTGGAACCCATTGTGCTGCTTACGAGGAAGGCTGGCTAATTGTCTTCTGGTTGGATCTTCCCTGATCCAGCATGGTGGGCTCTCAGGAGGTGCTGATCTTTATCTTTCTGGAGTCCAGTACATTTTATATTATGTAATTATATATATATATATATATATATATATATATATATATATATATATTTGATCTGGCTTAACTCTTTCATTTTATATACATTGAAACTGACTTCCAAAGCCCTGCAAAGACTGGCAAGAGAAAACCCAGCAAACACTAATGTATTTGGAAGCATGTTTGGATGATAGTTTGAGTTTGTATATATCAGCTTCATCACTTATCCTCTGGGATACAACTTCAACATAGTGATGTAATTTTTTCTCACTTAATTTTAGTCTTTGATTATTTTCTTGAACATTGCCCCAGGTGGAGAAGTGTCTACTTATTAGTTTAGATCAAAATGATGTTGCAGTTGGTATGCTCAAGGAAGGGATATGTGATGCTCTGGCTGTACCCACTTTTCCTGATCAGTTGGATAAAAATTTTATGAGAGTGAGCATGGTGACAGATTCCTGTAATTCCAGCACTTGGGAGGCTGAGACAGGAGGATTACCATTACCTACACAACAAGATCCTGTCTCAAAAGAGAAAAAAAAAAAAAAGATGTCATGAGAATTATTGTCTTTTGGGCATGTGGCCTAGATTCCTATCATCTTTGGTGTAGTGTTGGTTTAAGAGCATTTGTTGTGTTTTTATAGGCCATTTTATTAGGGTACATTTCAAACTTTCTGAGGATCTATAAATGACCAAGTTTAAACAAATGTTGACAAAGTAAGAAATATGTCTAATTTCCAATAAATTCTGTTTTATTTTATGTTTAAAATAATCTTAGGGCAGGCAGGTGTGGTGGCACATGCCTGTAATCCCAGCACTCTGGAGGCTGAGGCAGGGGGATTACTGTGAGTTTGAGACCAGCCTAGGCTACAAAGTGACCTCAAGATAAGCCTGAACTGCATAGCGAGACCCTGTCTTAAAAAGACCATAAAAAAATATAATCTTGGGGAATAATTGGATTTTACCAAGGCTAGTTTTTTAGTCACCAGCTGATGAGGTCCCTTCCCTTGAGTGATTTATACAGCAGAGTAATGAGGACTATATTCCTGAAGCCAAGAGGGTGTAAAATTATGATATTGCATGAAAACATTTACCTTCTCATTTGAGTAGAGAGATGGGCTTAGAGAACAGATTCAGTGCAAGGTAATAAGCATATAAAAAATTCATGTGATATTAGCGAGAGATGTAAAACTGAAGAACTGCTCATGTTTTTGTTTCCTCTTTTTCTGTAACTTGGAACAGACCAGCTGAAATCACGTGGCATCATGGTCTTCTGCTGAATATTTTTCGTGTTTTGGTGCTCCCTGATGAAGGAGGCTTTGTCATGCAGCAATTGCTGTAATCACAGCAGGCTGAAATTGATCGTAAAAATTGTTGCTGAAACATCACTGTTACATGGCTATTGTTATAATCCAATTTAATTTAGTTGGACAAGAATGTCTTGTCCATTGCTTAAGGTCAATATCTGGTTAGTATAGGAAAAACAAATAACCATGATGTAATGTAATGGTCAGGAGTAGTGATTAATGGTGTTACTCAGGTGTAATGGTGTTACTCAGGAAGTGATATATTTTTGGCACAATAGAAAATTTATTTTTGTTTGACTCTTGGTTGGGATGTGACTTTCCACTGATATGCTGACCAGACAGAGAAAACAAAAAGTGGTGATGAGTGCAGAGAATGGTAGCTTCAGATAGGTCATTCTCACACTAACAAGTAAAGTGAGCAGGTCTCACTTACAGGGCATAATGGGGGAAAAAGGATATTTTGGGGCACTCTCTTTAAAGAAAATGATGTAGGTTCAAAGAGTAAAACTTTCAGAATAACTGCCCATACCATCAGGTATAATAAAATCAAACAAAACAGGACAGAATAAAACCAATCAAAACAAACAATGAAAGCAATACAGGACTTCAAAACAAGATAATAGGAAAACAACAGTGGCTATTGATTTCCTTTTATCTTGTTTTGAAGTCCTGTACCATGTTCATTGTTTTGTTTTGATTGACTCTATTCTGTTTTATTTCATTTGGTTTGATTTTCTTCAAAATAAAAATAAATAAATAAAACTAAAAAAAGAGTAAAACCTATAAACAAAAAGTTATGGGGATCTGATATGAAAAAATGGCCTCTCCATGCTAAGCATCTTTGGAAAGTAACTGCCCAGCACTGAGGTGATACACATCATGACAACATGGTCACCACAAATCTCTGACTAGACTTGAACAGAGACACAAATTAGATCACTAATAGATTCATAATAAGGACACTTGAAATAGACATCATTATCATTATCACTGTCACCAACACATTGATTTATTCAGGACTTACTCTTTCTGTGATAAATGATTTATATGCTTTAGGTCACTTGAATTTCCAAATAACTCTATAAGATAGATTATCTTATTATAATTTTGTAAATGAAGATCTCAGAGAGGTTATTACCCTAAGATGACCCTGCTACAGGTAGTGGAGCTATTACTTAGCTAGATTCTATTTTGCTTTAATATCTTTCTTAAAATTTTTTTATTAGTACATGTTTGCAGTGTGTAATGATTACATTCCTCATAAAGAGTTGGCACATATACACAACACACCTTAAAAATTAATTTTTCATCCCCTTCTCTCTTCCCTCCCCCTTTCTTCCATCTCTTGGTCAGAAAATGTTTTGCCTTAATATCCTAATCATCAATCTACATGGGCTTAACCACTATATACTAGATATACAGTTTCCATTTCAACATTTGGACTTCTTTCCAACAACTTTTTTGTGGTCTTATGTTTGAGAGTTAAATATGACACCCAGATGTATTTAGATACTGGATCTTTTCTACACATTGCACTAAAAATTCTGGTAACTAGAGTTGATATAAACAGCCTCATCTGAAGAATGATTTGCTTATAAGATTTAATTCTTTCTGAACATGTTGTAATTATAGTCCTTATTAAAGTAATTGAAACCTTTTTCCCTCTGTAAAATAAACTACTAAGGTAAGCATATAAAATTAACTACAGAAGTATTGCTTCTTTGAAGCAAGACAGATGTCCTTTAAAAGGGAGACCATACTGAAAAACTTCATCATTTTCTCTTTCCCAGCTTGTGTCTTGGTAGTTGGTTTGAATCATCGGTGCAGCCGTCTGGCTTCTCTGGATAGAACTGCCTTGTGTTAATCCATAGTGAGAGCTGGTCTCTGCTAGATGCGATGTGAGTGATGATAGCCTGCCCAAGTACTGTTTCTTTGCAGGCTGCAGTTGCTAGCTTCTAAATCTTAATTTTCTTCTAGACATGTTTTTCCTGTTCTGAATTTAAAAAAGCATTTTCACAATTGTTGGTATGATTATATTTTGAGTATGGCTTTAAATAGGTCACTTAAATTTGATTTTATTAGAGTGATTATCTTTTTGGTCTTCATGTCAAAGTTAAACAGCTTTGGCCTAATAATCTAGGTCTTTTGTTAGACTTTTTTCTTTTTTTTAAATTTGTCATTCTGTGTGGTACAGCCAAAAAACATCAAGTATTTTCTTTTTACAGTGTAATTCTCCGTTTGGAATATTATGTTTCACTGAAAGGTGAGGGACAAAATGATCTACTTTTCTTTGTGAAAATGATGAAATTGACTCCACCCCCTTATGTTCCCTGCTCAGCTTTCCTCATCTAGAATTCAATTATAGAAAAGGATAGATATCACTGCTTTTCCCTTAGGTGAAATTCAGAATAGTCCTCATTATTTTGAGGGATAAGAAAGAGAATGAACAGGGAATTTGTATCAGTAAAATTCGGGATCATTCTGAACAATCATTACCTGCGAACAAAGCCAACCACAGGCTTTACAAAGACAACAGTGAAGATTGTTAATTTGACACCAATGAATCTGTAACATTTTATACTACTTTATATGCAGATGTGTATTGCATGTGATTTATTTTAGAGTACAATATTGATACCTTGTTCTTAGAATCCCCTCTTTTCCCCGAATTGTTTTTTTTTCCTCTAGAAGATAGGTCTTTTTTCCTAAGGGATTTCTGAAAACAGTAAGAATAATTTATGGAGTAGTCATGCTCCTCCTGCCAAAATTTGACAAAAGGATACAGAAACCTCACAGAAGCAGAGAATAAAATAAAGGTATCTTATGAAAATTGTGACTGAAGATTGTTCTGCCATGAGGATACTCTCCCTGTGGCATTCTCACTCTTTCTGGGACTAAGGGTCTGGAACACCCCTTTCATTATGACTGTCTATTCTCCTTTCTTGCAGACTGGATCTTCTAATTGCACGGTTGCCTGCATCAAAATGGTCAACTCAGCCAGTGTCCACTTGGCTGTTTAGTTCAATTTTAGTGTACCCACTGAACTCAACTGGGAGACCTCTCAATTTAAATCTTTATTTTTTTTGGTGGTACCAGTGAGAGAACTCTTGATCTTTCACTTGCCAGGCAGGCAGTTATGCCACTGAACTAAATCCCCGGCCCTCAATTTAAATTTTTGAGGAAGGATTTTGATTGGTGCTGCTTAGACAATGCATTGCCCTGTCTTGGGTCAACTTTCTGCTTTTTCCTTTTTCTTTTTCATGTTCACTTTTTAAAAATTTTATTTTAAAGAGAATAAAATGAAGCAAAACAAACCAGTGTAAGTGACACAGGATTTCAAAACAATACAAAATCAACAATGGTTACCATAATGCCTCCTGCTGTATTCAAAATAGTTGCAGATACTTTTTAAAATTTTATTTTAAAGAGAATAAAACAAAACAAAACAGAACAAAACATAACAGGACAAAGCAGATTAGAGCAAAACAATGTAAGTAACACAGGATTTCCAAACAAGACAACAGGAAATCAACAGTGGCTACCATAATGTCTCTTGTTTTCTCCAAAATAGTTGTCTATACCTTCACACACAATAAATTAATACAAAACAAAATAGTATAAAACCAATCAAAGTAAAAGAATGAAAGCTTTACAGGCCTTCAAGTCCGGACAATAGGAAATCAGTAATGGCTACCATATGTCTCTTGTTCTCTTCAAAATAGCTGTCCAGACTTACACACATATTGAAATCAAATAATAGAAAACAGACTAAAACCAACCAAAACAAAGAATAAAAACATTACTGGACTTCAAAACAAGATAATAGGAAATAAGCATGGCTACCTATGAAGTCTTGTTTTCTTCAATGTAGTTGTTCATACCATCACACGCAATAAAATCAATACTTGTAAACTCTTTAGGAGAAGTTCTAGGCATATATATGCTTATACATGTACATCTGTCCTTTCTGTATTAGAGGGGAAAAAACCAAAAAAAAAAGTATAAGAAAAATAAGAAACAAATGAGACAAATAAATAACAATCACAAAGAGGCCAAAACAATAACAATGTAGGCTTTCAAAATAAGGTGGTAGGAACATAACAAATTTTTTTGTTTTGTATAATTATCTTCAAAAGTGTCGCTCGAATTACCAAATACAGAAATGCAAGACTGATCTAATCCTACAAATGTTAACTGTTTTGTTCCAGGAACTAATAGAATTAGTAGTACAATCATTTTAGTAATCTTAAGTGTATATATACAAGTTTATATCTTTTCTCTTTTCCCTTCCTTCTTTTCTCCTTTTCCCTGAGTTACTTTTTCCCTTTGAGCAGTTTCTTATCCTTTCACAATATTTATTGAAGATTTTGTATCTTATGTACTCTTTCAGTTTCTTACACTAGGGAGACAATACGATATTTACACATGTGAGTTCGATTTATTTCACTTATGAGTATGGTCTCAAGTTGCATCCATTAACTATAAAAACCTCAATGTGGCCCTTCTTAATAGCTGAGTAGTATTTCATTGTATAAAAATACATCTTTTTTTATCCACTCCTCAGTTGATGGTCATTTGGGTTGTTTCCAAAATTTAGCTATTACAAATTGTGCTGCTATACATATATCACTGTGGTGTTTTCAGTTCTTCTGGAAATATGCCCAGAAGTAGAATAGCTGGGTCAAATGGGACCTCCAATCCCAGCTTTTTGAGGAACCTCCAGACAGATTTCCACAGTGGTTGCACCAGTCTACACTCCCACCAACAGTGCAGAAGAGTTCCTTTTTCTCCACAGCCTCTTCAGCATTTGTTATTGGTGTTTTTCTTGATCCTGGCCATTCTTTCTGGAGTGAGATGGAATTTCAGTGTTGTTTCAATTTGCATTTCTCTAATGACCAATGATGCTGAGCATTTTTTCATGTATTTATTTGTCATTTGTATTTCTTCAGCTGAGAAGTGTGTAATCATCTCAGATGCCCATTTTTGGACTGGGTCTTTGAATTTCAGGGGTCTGATTTTTTTTAATTCTTTGTATGTTTTAGATAGAAGTCCTTTGTCTGAGGGATAGTTAACTCAGATTTTTCCCCCAATTTTTGGGTTTTCTTTTCACTCTGTTGGAGATTTCTTTTGACATGCAAAAACTTTTTATTAAGATGAGATCCCAGTTGTTCATTCTGGGAAGTATTTCCCTTGTAGTTTGATTTTTGTTCATGAAATCTCTGCCTACCCCTATGTATCAAGATTTCTACCTACTTTGTCTTCCAGCAGATTTAATGTTTCTGTTTTAATATTTAGATCTTTGATCCATTTTGACTTTAGTTTAATGCATGGTGATAGGCATGGGTCTAGTTTTAGTTTTTGGCATATGGAAAGCCAGTTTTTCCAGCACCACTTATTAAAGAGGCTATCCTTTCAGTGAACATGTTTGGCCCCTTTGTCAAAGATAAGGTGGCTGAGTGTGCTTGTAGTTGTGGTTGTGTCTTCTAATCTATTCCATTAATCTTCAGGTCTGTTTTTATTCCAGTATCATACTGATTTTGTCACAGTAGCTTTGTAGTATAACTTCAAGTCAGAGATTGTGATGCCTCTCCTGCCTTGGCTTTGTTGCCCAGAATTGCTTTTGCTGTTCTAGGTCTCTTCTGGTTCCAGATGAATTTTAGGAAGGATTTCTCTAGATCTGTGAGGTATGTTAATGGTATTTTGATTGCAATTGCATTAGATCTGTATAACAATTTTGGAAGAATGGCCATTTCCACAATGTTTGTTCTTCCTATCTATGAACAAGCAATGTCTTTCCATTTTCTGAGCTTCTCTTCAATTTTTTTTTCAGAGTATTGTAGTTTTCACTGAATAGATCTTTTACTTCTTTTGTTAGATTAATTCCTAAGTATTTCATTTTTTGGATGCTATTGTGAAGGATGTGACTTCTCTTATTTCTCTCTTGGTGAGTTGTTTGTGTAGAGGAATGCTATTGATTTTTGAGTGTTGACTTTGTATCCAGCTACATTACTGAATTTGGTTATTACACCTAAAAGTCTTTCAATGGAGTTTTGAGGTTCTTCTATGTAGAGTATCATGTCATCTGCAAATAATTTTAATTTAACTTCTTCCTTTCCTATCCTTATTCCTTTTATTTCTCTCTCTTGTCTAATTGTCTGGCTAATGTTTCCAGCACTATATTGAACAGGAGTGGTGATAGTGGACATCCTTGTCTTGTTACTGATTTTAGAGTAAAAACTTTCAGTTTTTGACCATTTAATATGATGCTGGCTGTTGATTTGTCATAGATGGCTTTTATCAGATTTTGGTGAAGACCATCTCTTCCAATTTTCCATAGGATTCTTATCATGAATGAGTATTGGACTTCATCAAAAGCTTTTCTGCATCTATTGAGATGATCATGTGATTCTCACCTTTGCCTTTATTGATATGGTATATTATGCTTATTGATTTGTGTATGTTGAACCAACCTGCATGACTGGGATGAATCCCACTTGGTCATGGTATATAATCTTCTTGATGACTTGCTGCATTCTGTTTGCCAGTATTTTATTGAGAATTTTTGCATTTATGTTCATTAGGGAGATTGGCATATAGTTCTCTTTTTTGATTGGGTCTTTCTCTGATTTTGGTATTACGGTAAGCTTGCTTCCAGGAATGAGTTAGGGAGAACTACTTCCCTTTCAATTTCATTGATGAGTTTGAGGAGTGTTGGCATTAAGTCTTCCTTGAGTTTCTTGTAGAATTCAGCTGTGAATCCATCAGGACCTGTGCTTTTCTTTGTTGGTAAGTTTTTAATCACGTTTTCAATTTCAGTAGCTGATGTTGGGTTATTCAGCAGGTTTGCATCTTCTTGATTCAGCTTTGGTAAGTCATATGTTTCTAGGAATCTGTCCATTTCTTCTGTGTTATCAAACCTATAAGAGTAAAGGTTTTTGAAGTAAGTATTGATAATCTTCTGTATTTCCACAGGGTCTGTAGTGATTTTGCCTGTTTCATTCCTTATTGCATGAATTTGAGTTTTTTCTTTCCTTTTTAAAATAAGATTGGCTACTGGCTTATCAATTTTATATAATCTTTCAAAGAACCAACTCTTTGAGTCATTAATTCTTTGTATTGTTTTCTTAGTCTCTATTGCATTAATTTCTGCTCTGATCTTTATAATTTCTTCCCTTCTTTTGGCTTTGGGCTTGACTTGCTCTTCTTGTTCTAGATGTTTGAAGTATAGCATCAGGTTGTTTATTTGCATTCGCTCCATTTTCCTGATGTGGGAATTCACCGCAATAAATTTCCCTCTGAAGACTGCTTTCATTGCATCCTACAGGTTCTGGTAAGATGTATTTGTATTTTTGTTTTCTTATAGATATTGTTTAATTTCTTCTTTAATTTCTTCTGTGACCCATTGATTGTTCAGGAGTGTATTATTTAATTTCCATATGTTTATGGTGTTTTTACAGTTTCTTTTTTCTTAATTTACAGTTTTATGGCACTATGATCAGGTAATATGCGTGGAATAATTTGAATTTTTTTGCATTTACTTAAGCATGTTTTATGGGCTAGTGTTACGGTTTGTACATTGTGTCAACTTGAGAAGTCTAGAAGCTTAATTAAGTAACTCATTAGCTCTACATCCTGGGGTGTAGAGCACAAGCAGTTGCCTGTTCACTGTGTTAATTTAAGAAGGTCAGAAGTTTAACTGAGAGATTCAGCAGGGAGCCAGGGTTCTTACTTTGTAAACATCCTCAGCCTGTGCAAGAGGAGGGGAGGCAGATGGTGTGAGTGCTACCCCCACTCCAGGGGAGCAGCCTGCATACTATAAAAGGTGAGTGAAGAGGGACTGATTGCTGCTTCTTTAGAGGAGCTCTAGTCTTTGCCTTCAGCTTGGAGGTCATCTCCTGGCTTCTGGCACAGACTGTTCAGCTTCATCATAGACTCTTCAACCTTCATCATAGACTCTTCAGCCTTCATCATAGACTCTTCAGCCTTTGTCATAGACTCTTCAGCCTTCATCGTAGACTCTTAATCCTTTGTCATAGATTTTTCAGTTTTCCATCATAGATCCATCGGCCTCCTGATACAGACTTTTATAGGACACTGCAGTAAGCTCCAGCCCTTGGGCTGGACCCTTCACCCTTCAGCTTGCAGACACCCTCTGCACACCCCTTTATTCAACTTTGTGGCTGACCATCATAAGCCAATCTTACTATTTCTTGCATAGTTGTATATCTTGTGTTATATCTGTTTCTCTAGGGTTTACTAGAGAAACAGATATGCAGGTAGTATATGGTCTATTTTAGAGACATGTGAAGCTGAAAAGAATGTATATTCTGTTGTTGTTGAGTGGAACACTCTGCACATGTCTATTAAGTCCATTTGTTCACAAGTTTGATTCAGTTCTTTTATTTCTTTGCTGATTTTATGCCTAGTTGATCTGTATCTTTGTGTCAATGGGGTGTTAAGGTCTCCCATCATAATTGTGTTATTGCTTATTTGATTTTTAATTTCTATTAATGTTTGTTTTATATAGCTGGGTGCTCCCATATTTGGTGCATATATATTTAAGGTTGTTATCTCTACCTCTTGAAGTTTTCTTCTAATCAGTATTTAGTGACCTTATTTATCTCTTTTGATGACTCTTGGTTTGAAGTTCACATTGTCTGCAAACAGAATGGCTACCCATGCTTTTTTTGGGGTTCTTGTTGCATCAAGTATTGTTTTCTATCCCTTGACTTTCAGGGTATGAATTTTGGGTTAGAAGGGTTTCTTGTATACAGCATATTGTTGAATTCTTTCTTCTTGATCCATTCTGCCAGTCTGTTTCTTTTAATTGGTGAATTGAGGCCATATACATTAATGGTTATAAGTGATATATATTGGCTTATTTTTGTCATGTTATCTTTCTGCTGTTGGTTCTTTACCTTTATCCTCTGATTAATTGTTTTCCCTACTTGGTGGTTTTTTTTTTCTGTTGGTGTTCTTGAAGTCATAGTTATTTTTATGTCTATCTGGAATATCTTTCAGTATTCTTTGCAGGGTTGGTTTGGTGGTCATGAAGTTCTTCAGCTGTTCTTTATCAGGAAAGTATCTTATTTCTCCATTGATTTTGAAGGATAGTTTTGCAGGGTACATCAATCTTGATTGAAGTCTTTTTCCTTCACTCCATGCTCTTCTTGACTTCATTGTTTGTGTTGAGAAGTTTCCTGTGATTCTGATGGGCTTTCCTGTATAGGTGATTTGTTTCTTTTTTCTAACAGCTTTTAATATTCTGTTCTTATGATGAATTTCTGGGATCTTGATTATTATATGTCTGGGTGTAGATTTACTTTGGTTATGGCTAATTGGAGTTTGATATGCTTCACTTATCTGTATGTCAGTTTCCTTTCCCAAGTTTGGGAAATTTTTAGCTATTACTTCTGTAAATAGTCTTTTTATATCATTTGTGTTGTTACCTTCTTTTTCATTTCCACCTATTAATATTATGTTGTTTTTCTTTGCATCATCTTGCAACTGTTGAATTGTTTTTTCCTGGTTCCTTGTTATTTTAAAAAGATCTTTCCTTTCCTGTTCACTAGCTGCAATCTTATCTTTATTTTTTATTTTTATTTTTAATATTTTAATTTTTTTATTATTTAGGAGAAAAAAGACACATATAAGAAAGACAAAAAGCAAAAGAGACAACTAGAGTGAATGCACAACAGTAACATTACAGGTTTACAAAACAGGATGATAGAAACTTGACCATGGTTGCAATACTGTGTATCATTATCTTCAAAATGGTTGTTTACATTAACAGATATAGACATGTAAAATTGATCTAATCATATGAGTATTAACTGTTCTTTCTCAATATCTAATACATTCAGCAGTATGTTCATTTTAGTTATCTTAAATATACATATATACAGATTTATATCTTTTCCTTTTCCCTTCCCTCTTTCCCCCTTTTCCCTTCCAGATTACTTTTGCTCTGTGAGCTGTTTTTTACCCTTCATAGTATTTATTATAAATTTTGGATCAAAAGTCCTAGAATAGCAAAGGCAATTCTGGGCAACAAAGAGAAGGCAGGAGGCATCACAATCCCCAACTTGAAACTATACTACAAAGCTACTGTGATAAAATCAGCATGGTACTGGAATCAAAACAGACCTGAAGATCAATGGAATAGATTAGAAGATACAGCCACAACTACAAACACACTCAAGCACCTCATCTTTGACAAAGGGGCCAAACATCTACATTGGAAGGAAGATAGCTTCTTTAACAAATGGTGCTGGAAAAACTGGCTTTCTATACTCCGTAAACTAAAACTAGATCCATGCCTATCACCATGCACTAAAATAAAGTCAAAATGGATCAAAGATCTGAATATTAAAACAGAGACACTAAACTTACTGGAAGACAGAGTAGGTAAAAACCTCGATGCCATAGGAGTAGGCAGAGAGTTCATGAACAAAAATGAGATTGCACGGGAAACACTTCCCAGAATCAACACCTGGGATCTCATCTTACTAGAAAGTTTTTGCATGTCAAAGGAAATCTCCAACAGAGTGAAAAGAAAACCCACAAACTGGGAAAATATCTTAGCTAATTGTCCATCAGACAAAGGACTTCTATCTAAAACATATAAAGAATTAAAAGAAATCAGGCCCCTAAAATTCAAGGATCCAATCCAAAAATGGGCATCTGAGATGAATACACACTTCTCAGAGAAAGAAATACAAATGGCAAACAAATATATGAAAAAATGTTCGACATCAATGGTCGTTAGGGAAATGCAAATTAAAACAACACTGAGATTCCATCTCACTCCAGAAAGAATGGCCAAGATTAAAAAATCAACCAACAACAAATTCTGGAGGGGCTGTGGGGAAACAGGAACTCTTCTCCACTGTTGGTGGGAGTGTAGACTGGTGCAACCATGGTGGAAGTCAGTGTGGAGATTCCTCAAGAAACTAGGATTAGAGATCCCATTCAACCCAGCTATCCCTCTTCTGGGCATTTTCCCAGAAGAATTGAAAATATCATACCACAGTGATATCTGTGCACCCATGCTTATAGCAACACAATTTGTAATAGCCAGATCTTGGAAATAACCCAAGTGCCCATCAGTCAAAGACTGGATAAAAAAAATGTGATATTTTTATACAATGCAGTACTACTCAGTTGTTAAGAAAGATTGCATTGAGACTTTTATACTCATGACTTGAGACCATACTCATAAGTGAGATAAATCAAACCCACATGTGTGAATACCATATTGTCTCCCTAGTGTAAGAAACTGACAATCTTGTCTTTAAAGTCTGAAAGTCTATCTTCACATTCATTGAGGCAGTTTTGCCAGCTTTTGATGGAATTTTTGATTTCCTGGTTATCTGTTTGAATCTGCTTCATGCATTCTAGTTCTTTCTTGTATTGTTCATTCAAAGTTTCCATTGTTTTGCCATGTCCCTCTATTTTTTTAACTATGTCTTCCTTAGATGTGTTCAGCATTTCTTTCATTACATTTATCATTTCTTGTTTTACCTGGGAGATTATTTGTGATCTGAGTTCCTTTATAGCTTCATGGAGTTGTTTCCTTATTTCAGTTGCTATCATTTCAGAAGTTTCAGGTATATGGCTTACATTTTCTTCTATGTCCATGTCTCCTAGATTTGTTTGGGGTAGGCTGGAGGTTTGAAATTGCATTTTACTCTTCTATTTTGTCATTTTCCTGTATTCTCCTGGGGCAGTTGAATTCAAAGTCTCAGTTGTTTCTTAGATTGAGAATGGCTGTCTGTACTGCAGGGAGTTTCCCCAGTTGAGTGGGGGATCTTAGTCAGGTCTTACCATGTCCCTAGTGGCACTCAAAGTCTCCCCAAATGGGAGGAGTATGCTGGGTGGACCTTCAACACACCCCACATGGATCACTGAAGCTTCTCAGCTGTTTGAAGTCACTGGGAAGTGCCCTACCACGTTCTTAGTGGCATACCAAGGCTGAAAGGTAGGTGGAGTACACTGGGCCGGCCTTCAGCTTACTCCATGCAGTTCACCAAAGCTTCCCAGTTTCTTAAGGCCTCTGGGTGGAGCCTTACCAGGTTCTGTAGAACATACTAAGGTTTGGCTAGGTGGAGTTCTCTGTGCAGGCCTTCAGCTCACACCATGCATCCCACTGAAGTTATCCAATTGCTTGGGGTTGCTGAGTGGGGCCCAATCAGGACCCAAGTGATGAACCAAAAGTCCTGGACTGTTTGGGGATGCTGGGCGGGGCCCTACAAGATTCTGAGCAAGATCCTGCAGCTACACAGCTACATAGAGTTTGCTGTGGAGGCATTCAGCTTGTGCCACTCAGCACACGATGGCTCCCTGGCTACCCGGGGGTTGCTGCGTGGGGCCCACCCAGGATCTGAGTGATGAACCAGAGGTCCCAGACTGTTTGGGGTTGCTTTCTTGGGGCCCTACCAGGTTCCAAGCAAGCTCCTGTGGCTGTACAGCTAGGTAGAGTTTGCTGTGGCAGTGTTCAGCTTGTGCCACTCAGCACATGGTAGCTTCCCAACTACCTTGATATTTTCAGACATAGTAGAAATCAAACCAAACAGAACAGAATAGAACCAATAAAAACAAAACGATGAATGCAATAAAGGACTTCAAAACAAGAAAATAGTAAATCTCAAATGGCTACCATAATATATCTTGCTATCTTTGAAATGGCAGCCCATACCATTGGATATAACAAAATCAAACAAAACAAAACAGAATAAAACCCAACCCAATAAACCAGTGAAAATGATACAGGACTTCAAAACAAGAGAATAGAGAATCAACAATGGCTACCACCTTCAGAAGGAGATCCCTTATAGATACCACACTGCATACTCTTATCCTCTGAACAGATGATCAGACCACTGGCCCTAGACCTGCGAAGTCAGTGAAACACTAAACACCACAAACATCAAATTGAATTTCATCTGAATAGCTATCATCACAGCCTGTGTTTCTCTGGCTCAGCTGGTTGATTACAGGGTGGAGGGGGGAGTTGGTTCTTGTTTCTCAGCCTGTGTGCTGGAAGGAGCTGGCATCTGGCTGTGCCCTCATTGGCTTGCACATGGCACCGATTCACAGGGAGGGCTTGCTTCTTGGTGAATTCTTGTTCTCTTCCCCTGCACTCCGCAAATGTTGCTGACTCATGGGAAAAGGCTGGGGTGTGGCTCTCAACTGTCTGCTTTTGATTCCCCTCAGTCAATAGTTATAAAGTAGACAATGTGTACTTGGACTGTTTGACCGAGTTGTGAGCAGAATAGACATATTTACAGACTAGAAGTAACCAGAAATGTGACTGGTAAGGGATGAAAGTGGTTTGGAGAAGACATTATTTGGCAGACCTCAAGTCATCCTTCTGGTTTCCTATAAACTCAGTTATATCCACTAAGAAAAAAAATATCTTATTGAACTGGAGATGCAGCTCAGCAGTATGGTACTTATCTAACATGTGTGAGGTCCTGGATTCCGTCCTCTGAACTGGAAATGTACAAACAAACATACAAACAAAGCAGCAAAAAAGAAAAATATCTTGTCATAGCTTTAATCTAGTTCAGCACATTGAAATTTTATTCATTAAAAGCAATTGTCTATATGCTCCTTGCTTCCTCCTAGTTCTGTTCCTGATCTTTCTGCCTGATTCCTAGCTCTCACATTTTTCTTTCATATAGTTACTGCAGTAGTCACTGAGAATAGAATTCTGATCTGCTGGCTTTGTTGATCTTTGTCATCTTGCAACACAGCTTCTTATTTCTTCTTTTAATGTCTTAGTGGGGTTATCCTGTTGTAACACAGGTTTTCAGTCTCAAACACCAGCACTTGTTCAATTGGTGAGTGATTTGGGTTTCCTTTTTTTTTTTATTTAAGAGAAAATAGATACAGAAGCTAGAAATAAAAGTCAAAAAAAGACAGACCAACAACAACAGATCTGATACAATAACATTGTAGGTATACACACTGAGGTGGTTGAAGTTTGGCAGTAGTTACAATATTGCATATGGTTACCTTCCTAGGGGTTGGGGATATTGACAGATATAGACATGTAAGATTCATCAATTCAGGTATATTAACTTTTCTTTTTCAATAGCTATTGTATTTAGCAATACGTTTTTTTAAACTGTCTTATTTATGCATGTTTATAAATTTATGTCTTTTTCCTTTTCTCTTCCTTCCTTCTTTTCCCCTTAGAATACCTCTTGTTATCATTGAAATAACTACCCATAACATCAGATCTAATATAACCAAGTGAAATAGTTCGGAGTAAAACCAATAAAGCATAAAAGTATGGTCATACATAAAAGAAACAAAAAACTAAAGAGATCAGCAAACAACAACAACATATCTGATACTGTAAAATTGTAGGTTTAGTACTGTAGATGGTTGGAATTTTACAGTGGTTGCAACATTGTATATTGTTACCTTTAAGGGGGCTGTTCAGATTGACAGGTAAAGACATGTAGGA
>RJWM01020409.1:0-37234 GCA_004363535.1 Dasyprocta punctata
ATCCGGTCTATAATCAGCGGGCTCCAAGGCAGGGTGGTGTGATGGGGGGCAGCCACTCATGGTTGCAGAAGATAGCAAGAGCAGCCAGAGCGAAAAGGGGCGGAGGGACAGAGCGGCCTCCTCCCCCCTTATACTGTGTGCAGGCTCCCGACGCCAGTTCAGGAGCAGCACTCACACGTCCAGTCCCAGCACTAGACAGTGAACTAATCACAAACACTAGATTCAGCTGCCTTCGAAAGGCCCACCCCACCCCATGACCGTGTGAGGCTTCGGGGGACACCCAGACACAAACCATAACACTGTCCTTCCGTCACCTCTGATACCTGGCTTCTCTGTACCCGACTTCACCCTCCTCGGGGTGACTGCACACACTGCGTCTTCTCTAGGGCGGGTTCCAGTCTGCAGTGGACAAGGACCGTGATGGCACCCATCTTCCCTTCCACGAATGCAGGCATGAAGGTGCCAGGGAACCTCGGTTTGAGCCCAGGCCTGCTGGAGCATGGACCTCCTTTATTTAAGGTTCATCAAGGGGCATCAGAGGCCAGGACAGGGCCTCTGCCCAAGAAGAGTAGAGACCGTCCCAACTTCACCTCCACCCCTTCTTTTCTAAATAGGCCACCACAGGGATGGAAGGCGGGAGGTGGAGGCGCTAGGAAAAGGTTCTGTGCTGCCAGGTCACAGAAAGCCTTGGGAGAGGCCCGGGACCCCGTGGAGTGGAGAAAATCTCCAGATATTTTTATTTTAGCCTAAGGAATTTGTGTTTAATACTCCTTTAAGATGCTGAAGGGCCACAGCTCCAGTGGGGGAGGACAAAGGCCAGCAACACAGTCCCCTGGCTTAAGGAATCCCAGGATCACGCGCTACAGGGTTAGTGAAACGGCCCGCTCCATCCAGCGTGGCAGCGGGGAGGACGGCGAGGGGGCCAGGCGGCTGGGCCGCTCCACCCCCTCCTGCAGCTGACCGCTCCCGCCACGCCTCCCAGCCCCTCGCCTGTCACGCCAGCCCTCAGCCCTGGAGCCTGAGTGGGTCCCGCAGCCCGCCACCTGCAGAGCCTTACCCGAGGGCAGAGCACCGGAGGCACCTGCAGGGCGGCTGGCAGGGGCGGGTTCTGAAGCGCAGAGGTGCCTTCACTTTGGAGGAAATGAAGCGGGCATTTGGGGCCAGGAGATGCAGGATTAAATGTTGCTTCTGCTCCTTAATAGGGCTTTAGAATCTGGAGCAATTTACGTGACATTTTTGATTCTCAATTTCTCTGTTTGTAAAATGAAAAAGAAAGAGCCTCCGCCAAAGCACCGACTCCTTATCTAGAAATTTGTCCATTAAAAGGAAAAAAAAATGGACATTTATCCTGGCTTTCCTGTGCGAGCCGTACTTCCCTTGGAAATCCCAGCTCCCCTCCGCCGCAAGCTGCTCCCCGGCTCTGCTCCCGGATTCTGCCGGCTCCGATTGCCCTGCAGGGCAGGCCCGCCGCCACTGTGCAGAGGCCCTGGGTGCTCTAACCACACCTCTCATCCATTCTCTTCTGCATCACGTCACGGAAGGAGGACTCCAACCGTGGCTTTCTGATGAAGCAAAGAAATGAAATACTTGATTACTTTCCTCCCTGGGGAGTCTGCCGGGGCCGCGGCAGGGCGCAGGGGTGGACACGGGACAGGGTGCCCTTCCTCCCCAAGGAGGCACGGCTGGGCTTCCGGTCACTGCAACCCGAGGCCACGCAAGCGGATGTTTGTGATCTGCTGAAAACCGACTTAAACTGCTGCATTTCAAGAAATGCCTCACGCTTCTTCAGAGGACAGCTGACACCCCACTGCTTCACCCGCGACAGACAGTGGACACTCAGCAGTTCTTATGCTGCGTTTGATCTTCCCAAAGTGTCTATAAAACTTACCCCCATCATTTCAAATGTCCCCATGTTGGGCACACAAGTAGCTTCTTGAAGAGGATAAAACTGCAACAGTTTGAGCTCAAACTGGCAGGCAGCCAGGGATGGTCCATCTTGGGCAGTGGTGGGGCTGACACCATGGCTGACCGAGGCTCCCTGAGCTGCTGTCCCCTCCCTCTGTGGTGGCCCCAGGGGCTCCCAGCAGGGACCGAGTGGTCAGTGAGCCCCAGCCGACAGACAGGCTCCCGAGTGCGTCCCTGAGCCCCTGTGCCTGCCTTGGGGGATGCGCCGTCCTCTCCCACACGGCGGGATCCCTCGGCTCCCGCACGTGGTGACTGACGGTGCCGAGTCGGGTCTACACCATCCACGGTGGCTTCCGTTCCCCCGCTGTGTTCCCGGCCTCTTCTAGACACGTGTTAGCCACACACACCTGGCCGGCCAGCAGTGTCCATGTCCACCTCATGCTTTCCGAGTCACGGAAGGGTGACCACATGCTCCAAATGAGCGCTGGGTTTAAGGCCACCAAGCCCATGTGGCACCCCGTGAGGAAGCCCAGGCCAGCTCCGCCGTGTCAGAACACACGCGCACTGTCCTCAGCCAGCGCCGCCCGAGCAGTGGGTCCCCAAGCCAGCCGAGCCCCACAGCTGGGTCTGCTCCTTCAGAGGAGCGCAGTGCTGGTGTGCACTCTCGAAACAGACCAGACCCATCTCGGCCGCACTTTATCCAAAGGCCACGTGAGGCTGGCATCCGCGGCTGGCAAGGTTTCCCCAGGCAGCTGTTGTCTGCCGCTCTGTGCCCCAGTTTCTCGAGTCCTGTTGTGAAAAGGCTGATCTAATGGTAACACTTTTAAAATGCGTAATAAATACATGTGGCATTTGTACACAAAAAAATGCCATAAAAATGATAAATTTGTGTCATTGTAAGAAAATGGATGCATTGGGTCGGGGATTTAGCTCAACAGCGTAAGTGCCTGCCTTGCAGGTGTGAGTTTGTGAGTTTGATCCCCAGTACCAAAGACGAAAGAAAAAAGAAAAGAAAATGGATGCACTTTGAGACCAGAGTATTACATGAAGCAACTCAGGTGCAAGCTTAAATATTGCATGGTTTCCCTTATATGAAATATAGAGAGAGAGAGAAAGGAAAAAAGATACTGCAATGCAGTACACGAAGTATGGAAAAGTGTACTTTGACTTGGAACAACAGTCTTATGTGTTTGGACGGTTTTGGCCTGTTAGTCCGGTTTTCAATCTGTATGTGTGATAATTAACTTTACCAGGTCTTATCAGATAACTAAACCTGATGCTGGAAAACAAAAGGGTGGAGGGAGGGGGAAAAGGGGATTGAAGCGTGCTGTGTACGGGTGCCACCCCCAAAAGTGATCATGAGGCACTGCAAACACGGACTAATGAAAGTAGGGAAAAAAAGAAAGAAAGAGAAAGAAAGAGAAAATATATTTCTTAGATCTTTGCGGTTGGCTGACATTTTTGACTAAAAAGCCGTTTCATTACAGCTCCATTTAGCGCTGTCTGCCATAACTCTGGCAGCCCCGTGAGTCTGGCCGCTGTCCTGGAGGCCGAGGAGGACCGCACTGAGCGGTTCCCTTAGGTCAGGAGGGCCAGGCTCCGGCGTGACCGCTTTCTGTGAGCGGCTGGGTGTGGTGGGAGGCTGAGAACGACTGCGGGAGACCAGTCTAACCTCACTCCCGCCTGCAGCCCACAGCGGCGTTGGAGGCTAGTCCCTTCACCGGGGTCTCTGTCGTGAGCGCTGAGGACTCCTGGAATAGATGAGTTGAGATTGCACTGTTAAACAGACTCCGTTTCGGCAGCTCGCGGAACATAGCTCGCCAGCTCCACTGTGCTCCGTACGGTTTTATACCAGCCAAAATGCGCAACTTGGAAGCAACCGCGAGTGTGCGCCTGCCTCTCCACCGGGACCCGACGCACGAATGTGTGGCTCATCACCATTATTCCTAAACCAGAGCTCCAGTCATGCTCAAAAAAGGATCAAATATTTTCAGAAGCAAATACCAATCAAAAAGAGTATTTTCCAACCCCTAGCACCTCAGACTCAAAGTAGAGGGAGGAAAGAAAAAGCACAAAATCTAAAAATTAAACTGGGTGCTAGACTTGAAATCCTACAAGCATCCTCTAGTTTTAGTACAGCTCTCTTAATATAGCCAAGTTTTTTGTTTAGCTGATTTTTTATTTATGTATTTTTTTAATGAGAAGGGAGGAAAATCTTTACCAGAAGTGATAAAAATCATTCAGATGGTAAAACAGATAGCCCTAGAAGTTTTTGCCTAAATCCATACACATATCTAAAATAAAACTGGCCGCTTACTCTTGCTACAGTGCCTTGAAAAAGAGCGGCATTTGAAACTACGGCATAGCAGGGATGCTGCTCTGCCTCTAATTAAGTACAGACGAGGAAGAATTATTCTTAGTGGAGTCTATGGAAGGGGGTGGTAGAAATTTCTCTCTTTGCAATTCAAAATTATTTTAAAGATAGAACATTTCTTTTCCAATGTCTTCATTAAACGGAGCTGTTAAGAATTGTCTCCAACCGTCCCGGAAGAGTACAAAGCTAACCAGTATTCATACCCCATATGCTCGGCTTTGAAGTGTGAAGCTGTGACCATCCCACTAGATCTTACACCACCATCAAAGCCATCTCATTACGCCCAGCGCGGAGAGTTAAAGCGCAAGGCCCTCCCCGCTCCAACACAAACACTGCATTAACAAAGCGACCGCAATCGTCCTCCCCCACATGGCTAGAACTCGAAGAAATCCTTACCATATGTACACATGCAAGAGATACAGAAATTTATTGTGCTAGAACATCATTGAAAAGTACATTAAACATGCTGACTAGAACTGGATGTTATTCTAAGGGACTGGAAAAATAAAATGCAGCTGATCTTCATGATGAAAGCAGAAACATTAAGCTGAAAAATGAGATCAAGTGCAATTCCTCAATTGCATTTCCACCAACACATTCATCGCCTGTTTTTTCTTGAGAAAATAATTGGAAGGGGGAGCAGAAGTATCGCACACCCCTGGGTGCTACTGTTCATCCTGTTGCACTTCACGTGGAAGAGACAGATAAGAGCACAAAAGGTGACACGTTGATAGCAACATCGATGGTTCAAACTGCGCAGGTCCTGCTCAGAAAGGGAATTTGCATTTGCATCCATGAGTTGTTTGCTTATTATTGGCACGGCAGTAAAAAATAAAATGCAAAGGAAAATGTGTCATCTATTATGGAAATAAGGTCAGGATGAGCCCTCGATTGATTCTCGTGTCAAAACCCTTCGTGTGAGCTCTGGGGAAAGCTCTGCATTTGTGCACAGACAACTGTTCAAGGACGTTCCCTGCTGCACTGTACAAGAAATGGGAAACGACCTGAACATTTCCATACTGGGGGCAGGTAGAACGCGACATGCTCAGACTGCGACAGTTAGACAGCAGTTCCCAGGGCTGAGCTGGATCTAGACGCAACGCCATGGGTAGATTTCTAAGATGTCCACTGAATGAAGTTACAGAATGACAGCACTTGGACCACAAACACACACAAAGAAATCCTATATCGGATTTGTGGGTAGACAGTCGGCCCTCCATAGCCGCAGATTCCCCATTCACAGGTTCAACCAGCCATGGATTGCCAAGGTCTGGGAAAGACTGGCTCTGCACTGAGCATGTGCAGACTTCTGTCTTGCAGTTAGTCCTCAGAACGACACGGCGTGGCAGCTACTCACGGCGCATTTCCTCGTATGGGGTGATAAAGCACCCCGGAGGATGCGCTAGGTTCTACCCAAACACCATACCGGGCGACACAAGGGAACCGAGCGTGTGTGGGTTCCTGGGGTGAATGCCTGTGGAGGA
Organism: Dasyprocta punctata; assembly: GCA_004363535.1. Taxonomy (NCBI): domain Eukaryota; kingdom Metazoa; phylum Chordata; class Mammalia; order Rodentia; family Dasyproctidae; genus Dasyprocta; species Dasyprocta punctata. Next base: position 5,764 of record RJWM01020409.1, read on the forward strand.
TGGGGAGCTGCTCTATACAGATGCCCATGAGAAAGCGTGGGGGGATTTGGGATTGGGGCACACTGTGCTCAGGCCACCGGGCATTATGGGGAGCAGGGCAGATTCAGACAGCCGGGAGTGAGGGTCGTGATTGGAGGTGAATTTTCACTTTACCTGCAGTGCTTAAAGTTGTGAAAAAGAATAAAGGAAACCTTGCAGGCAAGGTCTAAGCCATAAGGGGCAGTGAGGACCCCTTGTCCCACTGCTCTCTTGACGGAGCACTGTGCAACGTGCCTTCATGTTTTTGGTTTATCTCCCAGCTGCAGAATGGACGCTGGGCCTGTTCTCTGCCCCAATTCCACCAAACCAATGTGTGGCCCTCGGCGGAGACAGAGCCGCGGTGTTCACAGAGGTGTGGTAGGCATATTTCATGGTTGTATTTTGTATCCAGTAATCCAAGAGGCCTGTCCTTTCTTTGCAGGGGATATATATTTACCACTTTGTGCAACAAGGTATCTTTCATTTAAAAAAGAACATTTTCCTGGTTGATTTAACATATTTAACTTATTCTGTGCCTAGTAGTTTATTTTCTTCTATCCCTTAGTTCTCTCTAATAATAGGGACTTTGTTTGTTGGTTTGTTGAGACAGGGTCTCATTCAGGCTATGCTTGAACTCATTACATAGCCCAGGCTGGCCTTGAATTTACAATGATCCTCCTGCCTCAGCCTCCCAAGTGCTGGGATTATAGGAGTGCACCAGCATGCCTGGCTCCTCTTTAGCAATGGTCTTGCACACAGGCTTTGTAGCTGCAGCTTTGTTGGGGGACGTACCCAGTCCTACTTCTCTGACGGTCACGGCAGCATCTCCTGTGGGAAGCGGAGACACAGCAGGCGCTCCAGGTGGGTGACCACGGTGTCGCTCCACAGGCCCTCGTGCTGGGACTCTGAGATGGGTCATGAGTCCACCATAGTGGACTGGTGACAGGTGGTCAACTTAACACCAGCTGGACTGAATTGGCGTGGTGCTGAGCGTGGGCGGCCCACTGAGGACGTCGCCAGCATAAAAAGGAGACCTGGAGAGGAAGAGTAGCGTTGTGGGTTCTTCTAAGTGTTCTGACTGTTTGGAGTTGTTGGTTCTCCTGGAGAAGCTTGTCATGCTGGCTCACCTGGTATCCAAGGAGCTCAGGACCTTGTTGCTGAGAATGGCTGCGGTTCACTTTGGGGGAGCTCTGGTCCTTACTTGGAGCATCACCTCCTGGCTCTGGAGGGGAAGATGTGTGCTGTTCAGTCTCCATGGCTTCCTGATATGAACTCAGCTGTTCTCATCGTCGGAGGAGTTCAGGACCTCATTGTTGCTGTGGATGGCTGTGGTGCTTTTCAGGGAAGCCCTGGTCCTTATTTTGAGCATTGTTTCTTGGCTCCAGAGCAGAACCCTCAACCTACTGGCACACCTCCTTCACCCCACTGGCACAGACTTTCTAGCTTCCACTGCTGATCTTTGGGCCTTCCCAGGGCAAATCTGTGGGATAGACTTGGTCTCTAAGTTTTCAGCTGAAATCATGCAGAATGTTGCTGTGGAATCTAGGCTCTTGGCTGGATTTTCTAGGTCTTTAGTATTGTAGATAGATTTTCTGCGCTTTCTTTGGGTGACCATTTAAATAATACTATAAATTATGTGTCCTGTACATAATTGTTCTCCTTGTAACCCCTGACTACAACACCTGGCAATAGAGAACTGATGGAGAAGCCAGAAGCTCTGGTGTTCAGACCCTTGGGGTAGAACAGAAAGAAGAGGGCCCCCCCTGTGCTCACAGCAGGAGGGACCAGCCTGCACCCACGTGGCTCAGCACCTCTGAGTAGGCCACAGGGAGTCACGGTGACAATGACAGCTGGCTGAGGTGAGGACAGGGCCGCACATGCACTCAGCAGCACTCACAGCTGTCCTCACAAGAGGGTCCCACCCTGGCACTTATAGATACAAACACTAAAAACTGAAAAAGACACAAAATATTTCCCGAAAGAACTGGGCACAAAAAGACTTGCACCCATGTTGTTCAGCTCTGATTTCTCACTTTGCCCTCTGAGCATTGGGCTTCCTTATCCATCCACTCAACAGGATAGCACCAGTTAGTCCATGCCCATCAGAAACCGATAGGCAGACGTCCCTGTGTGTGCAGCAGGTGGGCCCCATTGCTGACGGGCCTGGCACTGCTCACTACTGCTCCTCCTTTTCAGAGACTCTCGCTTTCCTTCAGGGGGCCTGCAGGAAAGCTGAGCATACCAGGCTGCCCCAAAGGAACCACCGTGGGCACAGCCAGGAAGCCTTCTCTGGCAACTACACGGGCTCAGCTTGACAGCACCGCACCATCCTGAGCTGTGAACACCGTGATCGCCCAGCAAAACCCAAGCCAGGCTCTCTGCTATCAGTGGAAGATAAAGCAGGTACATTTGTCTTGGATGATGTCACTTTTGTCCTAACCAGAATATGCACCCCTCCTTCTGACCCACACTATGAGGATCACTCTGTCCACCCTTGCTGCCACCCAGGACCTGCTCCCATCGTGGTCCCCAGCAAGCAGTGCCCTGTGAGGTCCTAGTGCTGTCTGCCCCTCCCCGAGTGTTGAAGCACCTTGGGGCAAGTTCCCACATGCGGGGCCAGAATGTTTCAGAATCACAGGATTCCGTGTGTGATCAGCTGTCAACTTAAAGCCTGCTCCCCATGCCACCAAATGTCACCTTGGCCTTTCCAAGATGGCACACAAATGGTTCACGTGAGTTTATCTGGTTTCCTTGTGTGTGCTCAACTGCCACACATCTTCCTGGCCCCTGGCCACCACCCGTAGCCAATGCAGTCCCAAACCAGCTCTCCCTCTTGCCACCAGCCACCCAGAAGTTGGGTCCTCCTGGTGACCACTGCCCAGGCGTGGCCGTCGCATGCACCCCTGCCCACTTCCTTGCGTTTCTGCTGGGGCACAGCGTGCCCTGCCCACGCCATGCTGCCTGCTCTGGAGGTGGCCCTGCTGGCCCTCCATCTGCCCTGGGTTGAGCTGCTTTCCCCAGCCCCAAGCCTCATGCAGCACCTTGCTTGGGAACAGGGTCCTGCAGATACATTCAGTTCCAATGTGGTCACAGTGGGCTAGGTCAGCCCCTAATCCAACAAGCCTGGCGTCCTCAGGGAAATGGGAATTGGGACACAGACAGCACCTAGGAAGGTGCTGTGTGAGCAGGAAGTGAGTCGTGGGCAAGCCAGGAAGGGACAGGGCCCTCCTTACAGCTGTCCAGAGCCCCCCAATTCGGACACCCTGCTTGGTCTTCTGGCTTCCAGCCACCTCGTCTGTGGCATTCTTGCTGCCCCAGCCCTAACAACCTAGGGCACTGGCCTTGCTCCCGCCCATGTTGGCCTCTGACAGGAGCTTGGGGCGGCATGGGGAGCCGGGTCAGTGCAGAGGAGCCGGCTGTGGGCAGCAGAAGCCCTGGCCTCCCACCCACGAGCTGTCAGAGCGGCCACTCCTGTCGGGATGGCTCTGCCTCGTTCTCCAGCAGGGTACGCCCAGCCACCAATAGACCTATCAGTAATGAAGTGGGATTTCCATTTATCTTCTATGGAACTGGTGCAGATTTGGGGAAGAAAAGCAGGCTGTGTGGTACCCCTCCTCCCCAACCCCACTGCGGTGCTCTTGCTCTCCCAGGGTCTAATTCTGATGCTGCGATACTAACCTTGTATCCTGCCAGAAAGCCACACAGGCTCACCAGCCATCCCTTCCTCCTCAGTGACAACCCCGGACCACCGAGTTAGGGAGAACTCAGAAGGTCACACTCAGGTTAGGGGAGAGCCAGGCACAACTCACAGTGCCAGGTATGATCTCACTGTGTGTTTCCGCTTAGCTACAACCAGAGGCTGTCTTATTTAATAGACGTACCTTTAGCAATCGTCTAACGCGTGATGACTAATTCGAGGTTGTGTGTCTCAGCACAGCAGTCCATTAGTGAGAGTCTCTGGTCCCACTCCTGGTCCCCTGAGAAACCGACTTGCGCCTCCAAGAGCCATCAGGTGGAAGGCACGCACACACGTGCCGGCCGAGGCCTGAGCCTGTCCATGCCACACATCTTGAGTGGTTGCTTCAGGATATCCTGGTCCTGAAAGTCACCGTCACTGCTAGGAAGCAGGGCTGAAGGGAGAGGAATTCAGGAACAGGATCTTCAAGGTTAGGGTGCCTGAGTGTCACCAGTTAGCACGGCATTCAGCTGTTTGCCATGAATAGCCTAATAAACCCACATTCTCTAAAACACCACCAGTGATCATACAAAATATTGGTCTCTGAGGGCTGTAAGGAGCTACTGAACATCAGAAATCCAAAATCCTTAACCATGCCAGGGCTGCCCTTGCACTGCAGGGTGAGAATTCCTGGCTCCACAATGACCAAGGGCCTCTTTCCAACTGACCCAAGGGAAGCAGGTGGGGCAGCCTCCCCACCTTTTAACTATAAATCCCATGTGTGATTTTAGGCTAGGAACAAACTGAAAGAAATGTACAGTCAGGCAGCAAAGATTTCACGCATGCCACCCATTCACCCCACCAGGACACACTGCTAGGACTTCCATTTGCTCAGTGACCATCATGAAGCACGTCACAGAGCTCTCACATCACAGAAACTTTAGAACACTAGGAACAAAGGGACAATCTCATGAGCTTCTAGAGAAAAATATCTGGTCACATACAACAGATCAGAAATCAGCCAGGCATGGTAGCACATGCCTATAACCCCAGCACTCAGGGGCTAAAGCAGGAGGATTGCTGCAAGTTCAAGACCAGCCTGGGTTACAAAGTGAGCTCAAGGTAAGCCTGAACTGCATAGCAAGACCCTGTATCAAGAAAAAAAAAAACAGAAAAAAGAAAAAAGAAAGAAATCAAAAATGCTTTAGAAGTCACAGTAGCAACATGGACATAAGAACTCAATGACACGAGGTCTCCAAAGCAAAAGAAAGTTATTTTTAATCTACGATTTCATACCTAACTAAACTAACAATTAAGTATGAAAGCAGAGTAATGAATTTTTAAGAAATGCAAGGTCTCAAAACTGTACTTTATATTTTATTGTAGAAAACAACTAGAGGCTGAAGCAGGAGGATCATTGCAATTTCAAGACCAACTGTGCTACAAAATGAGCCCAAGTCCAGCCTGAACTGAACAGCGAGACACCATCTCAAAAAGACAAAAAACAAAAAAGAAAAAAAAAAAGAAAGAAAGAAAGAACAACTAGAGATGTATTCCCCCATAACAAGGGCATAAACTAAGAGGGAGGGAGAAGGGAGGGGGGAGAGAGAGAGAGAAAAAAAGAAAGAAATAGAGGCAGAGAGACAGAGAGAGTTACTTGGGCTCTAGGGACAAGGGGCTCTGACATGGAGGGAGAGGGCAGGAACATTTGAGATGGCAAAGGAAGACCCCGCCATGACAGCCGCCCCTACATGCAGGGTGCAGTTGGTTGTAAGTGGAGCAGGCCAGGGTTCTAGAAACATCTCTTTAAGAAGATAAAATTGATGGAACACTCGATGCATGCATTGCTCTGTCTAGACGCTTGGAGAGATGTAGTTATTGACATGAGAGTTTAGGTTAAGCCAGTAGGAAGTCTAGTGGTGCATGGCTTAACATCAGGGATGCCGTCTAAGAGATGCATCGTTCCGAGATCCTGTCACTGCGGAAACCTCCAGACGGCGCTATGCAGTGCCCCGGTGTGTACAAAACACCAACTGAACAGGTAATCAGAAACATGAGAATCAACTCCAGCAAAATGCTGCACAGCAAAGGCAAAATAATAATTCTAAATGACTCACTGTGAATAATATTTATATAATTATAGTAATATAACTGCTGAGTATTAAATTACGATACAACTCCAGTAAGAGTAAGGAGGTGGAAAGTGCACACGCATGGAGGAGTGAGTGTGCGTGTGCGTGTGCGTGTGCGTGTGCGTGTGCGTGTGTGTGTGTGCGTGTGCGTGCGTGTGACTCTGTGTGCTGGGAATAGGAGTGGGGTGTGAGGAAGTTAAATTCTCATCTCCTGCACTGAGAAGTCAATAGATAATGCCTAAAACTGAAAAAACCAAGAAGTATGAAAAACCAGTGTAAGTATGACATTTGGATATGTGTAGTTAAATGACAAAGTTCGAGTTGGACATACTTGGCTCTGTGAGAGGAAATTCAAGTGTGTGGAGGGAACAGGACAAGGAGGAATAAATCCTATAGAATATTTAACTTTTAGGCACATTATTTTGATTTTTTAAAAAAGCTGAAAAGAAAGGGAGGGGAAAAAACAGGAGGGAGGAAAGAAAAATTTTTAGACATAATAGAAATAAGAATGAGACATGGCTTAAACAGGCAAATGTGGTTTTTATAGAAAATGAAAGCCGGGACTGGGGCTATAGCTCAGCCACACAAGCACCTGCCTGGCAAGTGTGAGGTCGTGAGTTCGATCCCCAGCACCCCCTACAAAAAAGAAATCCAAAGTGCAAACTGTTGAGAAAATCTATATGCCTTAGATGAACCTAGCCCGACTGTGTCTCTCCTGAGCTCTAAGTTATTGATCACAGTCAGATGGCAGCAGTGAGGGTGACTCACGCTCTGTCCCCCAAGTCCCGTTCTTCACAACCCATGAGCACCCCTCTCTGCTGCCGAGCCTCCGACGGGGTCTCAGCTTCTCCAGAGTCCGCCTGCTTCTCTCCTGGCCAAATCCATCCTTCTCCACGCAGGCGAGGCCACCGCCCCGCATTCAAAGCCAGCCGAACCCTTTTCTCAACTGAAACACGCGGCTCCCGCTGCCTCCGGGATCAGGCGTGAAGGCCACACCGTCGGGGCTGCAGGCACACTGAACCCCTTCTCCCACCCCACCCCGCCCACCCGAGCTCTGCAGCACCCTGCAGGCCTCCCGTCCGCGAGTCCCACGGCTCTCACCTCTTCATCGCGCTCCCTGTGTTCTAGAAGTTCTCCGGAGAAAACTGCACACACATACAGAAGCACAGGCTAGAAACTGACCACCCTGTTGGCATCAATCCCCTGGACGCCGGCATGGGAGCCGCTTTAGGAACCCTTCCCTAAGGGGTAAGCACCTGCAGGGTGCTGCCCATCTGAACTAAAAGCATCAGCTGTCACTATGTTTGAAGTCACTGGAATGCCCTGCATTACCTTTCATCCCAAAGAAATTTAACAAAGTTCTCTGAAAGTTGGTTTCCATGAAAAGGGGTCACCCAGGAAACAGCATCTGCTGGAGTGTGAGTACTTCCGCCTCATCAGAAGGTCCCAGTGTGCACACGCGCTCACATGCACACACACTCACACACAAACTTAAAAAAATGTGGATGATATTAGTTGAACAGCTGTGTAGAAGGGGGAATGTAAAAATAAAAACTGCATGTTGAAGCATCAAAATAGTAAGCATGTACAGTATATGGCTGTTTTTAATCAGATGAAGATTGAAGCTATTACATTTCAAATCAAATGTTATAAATTAGTTCAAGAGTGCAGCTGAGCGCTCATTTAATTAGAAATGTCCATGTTTAAATCATGAGGTACAGTAGCTGCCAACGGAGCAAAAGGGCGTGGAGGGAGGGGTGCTGTGTGCAGAGCCTCCGTCCCCAGCGTCCCCACCCGGAGACACGTGTGGCCCAGGCCGGGGTGGGAGGAAGGACTTGGTGTACTCACTGATTGCAGCCTTAATGTAATTGTCCATAACTGTTGTGTAGGTAATTAAAGTCATTATTCTGGTCTGGACAATTCCGAACTCTTCCTTTTTGTGTGAAAAGTATTTTCCTCCAAGATGAACTTTAACTCTTTCTTGGATCAAAAATAAAGCCAGTGTTGGGCCCAGATCTCCTTGGGAACTAACCCGAGGCTGTCAGGCCGAGTTAACACGCAGCCCAGGCCCGGAGCCTTCTCCTGGGAGTGACGCGCATTTCCTACGTCTGGCGCTTGATGGACTTCAGCCCAGGCCCAAATCCACACCTCGAATCGCAGACCATGTGCGTGAAAACCGAGGTGACATCACGGAGGGCTTCCGAGGTCGCAGGGGAAGGATGCACAGGATTACCCTTCAGCGGCCTGCCGAGGGGTCTGCTGTGCTCCTGCAGCTGTAGTTAGCCACGCTGCAGGGAGACAATCCGGGCAGAAAGTCCTTCTGTTCTCCCAACTTCCCTGACTCAGGAACACCTCAGGTAGCACCGCTCAAAATTTCCAAATCACATTTATGCCTAGGGTTCGAATTATGGATGTAAGTCAGTTCTCAGGAAATCTTGGAGCTACGCACGAGGAAAAGGGGGAAATTGGAGGAAAAGGGGGTCGGAGTTAACATTTAAGTGGCTTTCCAACCTCATCATTACCCTGCCCAAGCAAATGGGACACAGATGGTGGAACACGCCTTCCTCCTGCCCAGAATCGAGGGAACGCATTAGAAACTACTGTTTGTTCCTCACAGCCCACGGCGAATCGGTAAGGGGTAAAATCGTCAATGACTTTTCTCCGGCCATGGCCCGCAGCAGTCCGCCCCCAAGGCTGTGGGGCAAAGCGGAAGGATGACCATGGAGCCTCAGCGCCCACGACGCCGCAGTTCCCAGACAGGGCTGGGGTCCCTCTCTGAGCCCCTGTGTCAGCCCGGGAGGCCACCAGCAAGCACCCAGATGGAACCGCCTAAAACGCGAGTCTGCAAAAGCCAGCACCGAGCTCTCAGTCACAGCCAAGGAAGCAGCTATGGCTTTGTTTTCCCATGAGTTGCTTTTCTTTTGTAATCTGTTTCATCCAAAATAATTAAAAATGAAAGATTCAATATTTCCACCTCCCAGCAGTCATAAAATTTCATGTCTTCCAGCTTTTCCCTTCCCAAAGTGGAGGAATTCTGTATGCATTGTTTGTTGGTCTTAAACAATTGTGTATTATTTTTTTTTACAAAGGCTTACTGTAAATTTTTTTGAGTTTCTCTCCAGGTAATCTGAAAATATCCTTATTAGTATCAGAATGATTTGTGGATAATTACATTTAAATATATACACCCCCCAAACTATCAACTTTTAGAAGCATGAATACAGGGGTGCCTTGGTTCACGAACTGAATTTGTTCCGCAGCTCTGGGGGAGACAGCTGCGTGCGCAGGGAAGGGGTTCATGGGGCTGTTCACCCAACACGGAGCTTGTGGACAGAAGCAAAATTTCACCAAATGCTTCTCTTTGTGAATCAAAGTGTTAAGAGCCCTGTAGATTTGTCCTTACCTAGTAATAGATTTTAAATTGAATTATTATATTGGATACATCTTACCAACACCTAGGAGTCTTATGTCATTACTCTGAGTTTGCTTCAGCAGGGCAGCAGGACGGTTTCAGCAGCTGAGATCACAGCACATCTCACATCTCCACGCGGCGGATGAGGCTGAGGACCGCACGACCCGTGCTCAGGAGCTGTCCATCAGCTCGCTCCTCAGCCTCCAAGCACACACACCTCCAAAGAAGACATTTGCCAAGTTGAAAACAGGTTTATGTGAAAATATTCTGGATCTTTCACTGAGCAATATTAAGAATATATAGGGTTTTCTTTACCTAATTGTGATTCTTCTGATTTGAGCTGTGCTACCAAACCTCACAACACCCCGTAGACGTGGAGCCCACTTCCCTCAGCAGCGTCCCCACCACACCAGCGTCCCCAGCCACCATGCACCCTCCCCGCTGTCACTCTGCAGGCGAAGCCCGAGTGCGTCGTCCCTCACACAGAGGAGCACGGCGAACTGACAACCCTTGGGCACCACCGGTCACCGCGAGAAGAGGAAACTCAGGGGTCTGAGATGCACGCGCTCACCAGGCGATGAGGGCAGCTTGGGGATGGATTCTCCCAACTGCACAGCAGCGTCCAGGGCCACACAGGACCTTAGGGTTGAAGGAGACCCCAGTGTACCTGAGGGCTGCCCTCTACCAAAGAGAGACACCTGTGAAGACAGAGCCTACCTCTTCCCGTCTCCTCCACAGAAGCGGCCACGCGAATGCCGAGCTCGGAGACTCTTGGTCAGAAAATCCACAAGCACTGACGGACACTTCAGGATGTTTTGTGTTTTGCTTTCTTGGGGTTGTTGTTGTTGTTGTTGTTGTTGTTGTTTTGTCTTTTTGAGACAAGTCTCCCTATGCACTTCAGGCTGGCCTCAAGCTCACTTTGCAGCCCAGGTTGGTCTTACTTCAGGATGTTTTTGCCCTGCAAAGAAAACATCACAAAAATGGAAAGACTGTTTTTTCTGTGATGAAACCATAATACTTAATTTGTTTTGGTATAATTAACTTAGTTTGGGCAGAAAATTCTGGATGTGGCCTTTGAAAGTGACAAGGACTCCCACCCAGGGTTCCTGAGTAGCGCTATCCACGTCTCCCAGCGTCTTCCCGCGGAGCTGGGCAGCCCGGACAGGAGACCCCCTCTTGGACTTGCTGGTCCTCTTAGTGTGTTCAATGCTCAGCTGCCCCATGCTGAATTCTACCCTTGTCATTGTCTCCTAGGCCTTGCCAGCACTTCCTTCCCAAACCGGAAATCAAGCGATCCAGGTCGAGATCTGGACTCTGGAAGGACGAGGAAGGCTTCCCCTGCACGTGCACCTGCCCCCTAGACACTCTGGCTCTGCCTCTCCTGTATGGAGGCCACCAACAACCTTCAGATGCCAATGACTTCCAGCTTCTGGTGGCTTCTGGCTCACTTGGACCTGTAACCCAAAGGAGAAAACTGCCATGCCTTTGTGTGGTAGCCATACATAAACCCAGAGTTATTTTTGAAGTTTACGAGACTGGTCCGGGCTCCTTAAAAGTCCCCCTTAAGCCTACAAACGCAAATTCAAAGTGAAGGACAAAAGTTTTCAGGCGGTAATTAAAGCTTTAGCTATGCTATTATACCTCGTCCCCCTGTCCCCTGGCAGCTGAACAACGAATCTTTTCAGAAGAAAGGAAAAAGAAGTTACACCCAGGGACCACAGAGCCTACAGCAACCCTGCACTATTAATTTTAATAATGTGAGAAGATAAACATGTGTCACTCGCTGCTAGTCATCTACAGAACCGGCCCTGGTGTAGGTCTAACATTTACAACTCGGTTCCCGTACCTAAGACCTTTGCAGCCCACCAAAATGTGCTCACAGGGCTTAATTGGAAGCAAACCAAGTTTATATAGTTTTATTCCACTCACTCAAAAATAAATGCCTTTAAATTATTTGCAAAACAACAGGTTTGCTCTCCTAACTAGCGCTGCCCTCCTCCCATTTTTAAAACTATAAAAGTGGCAAGAGCAAGAGTAAGCAACCTCCTATTTCAGCGACAGTTTCTCCACATACTCTGGCTCCAGAGTCACAAAGATATGATTTATAGTTTTTGCAACCTGAATCTTCTCCTGAAAAGCTTTTATTCTCAGTTTCAGATGATTCAATTGAATCAAAGACTAAAAGAATGAACCGCCCTCTCCTGCAATTTCTTAAGCACACACATAAAAAGAGGATCGCTGGCGGGAGGAGCCGCCAGCCCTGCGTGAGTCTCAGCAGAGGCAAATCGTCTGGCGTTTGTAATGGAGCATAATAGCTGTAATTCCGTTTGAGCAGCTGCCACTAATAAGCTGATAAAAACTGTGAGTGGAGACCCCAGCGTCCACCCGTGTGCACGCTCCACAAGCGCCTCTGCACATCCTCTGGATCACAGACAGGGGGCCCAGTCCCATCAGAGGTGCTGTTTGTGACAATGAGAGCCAGGCTGGTTCTTCCCACCAAGTGTGAAAAAAAAAAAAAAAAAAGGAAGGAAAAAAACCCAGCTGCATACCAACTCCAAAGGGGATTTTAATCAGCAATTATCGGGAATTCTCACAGACGTTTCCAGCTCCTCAGACTCGCAGGACAGTAACTTAAATGTGCTTCTCATTAACAGGCGGGATGGGGGAAAACACTTCTCTCATGAAAACCACATCAAAAATGACAGCCAGAAATTAAAGTCGACCGTTTCGGACGCTGCAGGGCCGTGCTCTGGACACTCACCTGCCGCCACCGGGGTGCAAGCCCAGGGAGGAAGCGCTCCCACCTCGCTGCCCCCAGCCGCAACCCTCCGTTTGGTGTGCGGGAGAGTGAGCGAGCCATCTGCGCTGCGTGACTTCACGCGTGCGTCTGGCGCGGGTGAAGAAAGGCAGGAGCTCGCACGGCAGCGCTGCCCGGCCGAGGTGGGCAGGGTGCTTTCGGGGGTGCCGGCTGGCGGCCGGCAGCCCGCTGAGTGAAGAGTTCGGTGTGCCATGCTGCTCGTTCCATTACAGGTCAGATACACGGCCCCTGGGGAACGCTCAGCTCCCAGGCCCGGAAGGCACCGGGGTCCTCAGGGCCCGGCCGTCGCCGTCCTGACAGCTCACGCAAAGAGCTGGGCTGCGGAGCGTGCACCGCTGGCCGGGAGAGGTCTAAGTGTCACCGGTGACCCCGGGGCCAGGCGGTGAGAGCCGCTCTCAGGCCCAGGGCGGAGGGCACACGGCCCGCGGCATCGGCTCCCAGGGTATAGGCAGAGCGGCTTCCGCTGTGCTCTCGGCAGCACGTCTCCTCTGGCTTCCCACACGCAGAGCAAGCAGGAGCCAAGCGAGACATGAGTTCCCAGTGTTAAAGAACAACCTGGTTCTTCATTTCAGTCTCTAAGGTTCATTCATATTTTCAGGTTCACCAGCCATAAACTCTTTGAAAATCAAGGGGTCCTCACAGAACGCCTGCCACGTCATTCCGGGAGCCCATCTAAGGAAGCACCGCAGATGGCCCGGCCAGGACCCCGCCAGGACCCCGCCAGGACCCCGCCAGGACCCCGCCAGGACCCCGCCAGGACGGCAGTGCACCTGGAGCAGGGAACCAGCACAGCCCTGGACGGTCCCCGTGGGTCACTCTGCGTGCACCGGGCCTCTCGGGGAAGCTCTCGCCTTCACTGTGCACCCCGTGTGGCTCAGCCCTGCTCGGAGGGTCCCTTGTGAGCCCACCCTATTCCACAGACAGGCAGGTTGGATCCCTGTGGTAAACCAGATGAATGGGAAACGCAGGAAAGGGGAATGAGAAGAGACACACAGCTTATAGTTCACCAGGCTGACTCTTGTAGAAACTATACTTTTGGCAAAAAATAAATAAAATTTTAAAAGTTGCCCTCCAGGAGATGCCACAGACAGTATAGAAACAAATATAAGAGACCCAGTTTGGTGCCTTTATGAAATAGCAACTATTTGATCGAGTTCTTCCATGTTCTCTGAAGTTTCTAAATCCATTTAAAATCTTGTCCTAGGACTCTGCCTGGACCAGAAAAATGACCTGTGCTCTGGTGTATGGTACCACTGGACAATGCCAAAAACGTGGCCGATCGGTGTACTGGAAATGGTTTAATCACACGAGTTTTGGAGGCCGCACTGGCTGTTCTTGGGCCTCCAGAATGTCATCCATCAACTTATCCTTCCATACCTCCAAAGGCAGGCTGGGAAAAGTTCCAAGATCTCCACGTAGAACAAATCAGCCCGCTTCCAAGGCCAGGCCGCCATAAGGCTGGACTTGCACACGCCAGCGAAAGGCGCGGGGCCCTCGCGTCCGTGACGGTCCTTCTGAGTCCAGGGCACTGCGGGGACTGGCCCACTCCGGACAAGCGCAGGCGTGGGAGCTCCAGCTGCGAGCTCTGGTGCAAACTGCCTCTGCCCCAGCGGATGCGGCCGGGCTGCAGGGCAGGTCACAGCTTCCCGTGGACAGCGCGCGCGAGTCTGACCAGCGCCTGGGCAGCGGGACGGCGGCCCCAGCGCGGCTCGGGCTTCTCCTGTCCTTGAACTGAAACTCGCTTTCCACGCAGGGTGGGCGTCGCCACTTTCCCCACTACCCCGCCTCCCGCAAGTGCAGGCAGCCGGCCGAGGGCGTGGCGAGGTCAGCTCCTTCCTGTTCTTGGCTGCGTCCCCAGGGCGAGGGGACCCCGGGCGCCCGGCTGCAGGTTCACCTCGGTGATAACCCCGAGGTGGATGGGGCGGGCGGGGAGGCCTTCCCCACACAGGGCCACGAGGGCTGGGCTCCCAGCGGTCCGCTAGCTCGCGACCTGCGCATGGATCTGGACCCAGATGTGGACAGCGCAGACTAAAGGGCCGCGGGGTGTGCGCGGGCGTGAGCCACGGCTGAGGAGGGAGAAGAGCAGGGAGAGGAGGCGGGGAGGGGGCGGGGAGGGGGGACGGAGCTGGAGGGGGAGGGGAGGGGAGAGGAGGCGGAGGGAGGGGAGCGACGTCCCCGTGGACATGTGGTTTCCAGCCCTCGTGGCTCGTGGCTGGGACGCGCCGTGGCCGTGCAGCTCAGGAGCCTGGCCCCGCCCCAGTGGGCAATTGCATTCTGCTGGCGAAATCCACCCGCGACTTTAATCGATAGCCCCCCTCGGCCCGAGCTCCGTTGCGCCACACTTCGCCCCAGCCGTGTCTGCCGTAGCCGCAGCTGGAGCCCAGGGGCCGGCCCGGCGGTGCAAACCCCAAGGCACCCTGGGACCAGAACGCCTCCCCGCGCTCGGAGATGCCCGTGTGGCCCCGAGCCGGCTGCGGGACCGGCCACGTCAGGGCCCTCTTGGTCTTGCCTTTGGTCTTGAGCTTTTGTTGCCGAGAGCTTCCGCTTCCACTTTCCAAAAAGGCCTGCAGCGCGCAGAGGTCCCTTCCGTGGAGGGACGGAGAACAGAAGCCCCTGACTTCGCCTTTACGCGAGACTGCAGGTGGCAGCGCTAGGCAAGCTCCACGCTCGAGGCTCGGCAGCCGTAGGAAGGCTGCTTTGTGTCTGGCCTCTCACCCAGGCTGGGCTGGGTGGGGGGACACAGGGCACACCCTGCCCGCCCGACTCACCAGACACCTGGCTCAGAAGCAGGGCCCTGCTCTCCCGGGGCGGCATCCGCTGAGGGCTGTCCCCACCCCAGGACCATAAGAGACAAGCACAGCCCAGGAGAAGCATCACAGCACAGCTGAGCCGTTAGTTCACTTGGAGAATGAAGGCCATGGTGGCCACGGCGGTGCACATCTGATCGCAGCTGTCTGGGAGGCTGGGGCTGAAGGGTCGCAACTTCAGGTCAGCAGGCCTGGGCCATGCAGCAAGACCCTCCCCAAAATGAAAGTGAGAAGGGCCAGGTGCAGCTCAGAGGTAGAGTGCTTGCCGCCAGCTGTGAGGCCCTGGATTTAATCCTTAGTAGCAAAAGAGGGGAGGGGAGGGGAGAACAGGCACCATTGGGGGAAACTGAGGACTTGCGGGAACCTCTCCCGGCCCAGTGAGTGGGAGAAGGACCAGAGCGACAGGCCACAGAGCCCAGAGCAGAGAGCCCCTGTGGTTTAAGTGGGCATTTAAAAACTCCATAATGCAGCATTTCTAAAAGTCAAAATGCATGCAGAGTGAGAAATCCGTGGTGAGAATTTCAAACGCAGACCGGGTCTTACCCGCTCTTGTCCCCGCTCAGCCTCGCCCAACCCCAGCCCCGCGCCTCGGTTCCCTGTGCACCGGCCCCTTTGGTCCAAGGGCTGAGCAGATCTGTCCTCTCTTTGGCCCCTAAATGGGCAGCAGAACCAGAAATGTCCAAGGTAGAGACGTCCAGGTCAATGGGGACGTGTGGTTTACAGTGTGCTCAAGACTTTCTGGATGGCCATATAAAGGAGTCAGCTCACAGTTTTAATTGTTCCCTTTACTCTTTAAATTTTTTAGTAATTTATTTTTGTTTTTGTGCATTCATGTTTGCAGTACGGGGATTGGTCCATGTACACAATGCATCTTAATGCCTTTTACCCCCAACCCCACACAGAACCTCTCCCTCCACAGCTAGAACAAGTAGAAGGAGCAACTCCCTGGGTCTCAGAATATGGGGATGAGGGTTCCTATTATGCTGCGGAATTCTGAAACACCTTCAAGAGTATTTCAATTAATGTACCTATTTGCTATTTTCGTATCACAGCATTTATCAGAGTTCAGGAAAACCTAAGTAGAGAATTACCCTGCAAAAGACAGAAGTCTAATTCCTTTTGGGATTTCACTTTTATCTTTTTTTTTTTTTCCTTTCTAAATCAAATTTCTTTTTGTCTTCTTCTCTCCTTCAGGAACATGAAAAGATTTTATTTCTTTTTTCATTTAGTTGTTAGTCTAGGACAAGTTAAGTTTTTAATTACTTGCAAGTCTTAAATTTTGTATCATGTGACCTTATGAAATATGTGTTCTATTAGTCGTTAGCTAGAATAGCAGACGGCTTTCACTGCTGTAGTTTTGTTCTGGAGTGGCGGGAGCTGTGCTATTCACTTATTTTAAATGATGAAAAGCAACTTGATGCCCAGAAAGAAGTTACAAGACCACAAGCACCTCCATTGCCCGTGAAGCTGTGCCTTACATAAAATCATCTGTATTTTTGTTCTAATGAAGAAGCAGAAAAAGCCCCACAAAATTGCCTGAATTAACTGTGTTTTGCACTTTCATGTTCTGGAAAGTTCTTTCCCCCGTCCAGTGTGGATAGCTGTCAGCTTGGACTGGAGCGCCGTGTGGAACAGCAGGGTTACCGCAGGCCACTGGACAGGAGCTGGCGTGGTCTCGGACAGTCTCCGACACCTCGCACCTGCTCGCGGGCTCCTCTGCTGTGAGTCCCCGCCTGGCCTGGAGGGGCTCCTGGAGCCTCCCGGCAAAGCCATCTTCAGCACTGTAGTTACACCACAGCGACAAGCAAGTCTGTTCCTAAAATAGATGTGGACTTTTTTTTTTTGGTTGAAAATTTATTCTAACTTACAGGACTGCATTAAGATTATTTCTAAAGCTATTATAATTCACAAAATTCATTATCTTATTCAGAAACATCGCTAGGGAGTGTTTAGAGACACTGTCCCCTAAGTAGCATGAATTTATTTTTTGCATTGTGAGGGTTTATTAATAAATATTTACTTAAAAGCTCCAAACAGTGGGCGGTGACCACCCTTGTAGGCATCCCTGTGTCACTGTGTCCCAGGTGTATGCACAGGAATGCAAACTCCTATTGACACCAAGAAGCCCCGGTCCTGTGTGCATGGGACTGGGACCTGCCCTGGGCCCTGAGGTGGGTTGCGCCTCCTCCTGACTCAGCCATGCTCCGAGGCACCGGTCTGGAAAGGGGGCCTCGTGGGAGAGACCAGCTCCTGCCCAGCACGCTCCTGCTGGAAGCCACCTGCTGCTTCAGCTTTTTCTCGGTGCCGGAAGGGACCTCGCTCTTTATCATTTGAGGTCCCTTTTCATCATATGTAAATAGAAAATGTCTATTGCTTAGGAAGGATTGGAAAAGGTGCGCTTGTGGGTGCTGCTCTTGGTTTTGAGTTGTCAGTGTTTTCTTCATCTGACCTTGAGCCTCTGAGTCATTCTTCAGCTCGCCTAGCTTGGAAGTCTATGCTCAGGGAAAACGCGAAAATAAACACTGCCTCAGCCCTCCTGGCAGGTAAAGCCTCGACCCCACCTGCCGGCCCTCAAGCCCTTTGTCCAGAGGATGTCTCGGCTAGAAAGGCGAGCGAGAAGCAGAGCTTTCGAGGGCCCAGGTTGGGGTGGGTAGAGCGGGGCGCAGCCGCTCAGCACTCCGCCCCTTTGGGCTTCTTCCAAGTCCCCACGCTGCCTTTGAGAACCATGCCCCAGTCCTAGCTTCTGGGCTACCTCGAAACGAGGCCCATGGCTCAGTCTCAAGACGCGATCAAGGACAGTGCACGACACTTTGTGCTTTATTGGGGGCTTCATTATTTATACGCAGGAAAATGAAAGTGGTGTTCAGCTCTGAAAGGCCCCGTGGAAGGTTCTCATCCTGTGATGCAGAAAGCGGCAGGAGGAGGAAGGAGGGCGCAGGGCGACGGGGGCGGGCAGCGGGCAGCGGGCAGCGAGCAGTGCGGCCTCCGGCCCCACCCACCCTTCTGGGCTGGGTCACCGCCCGCCCCGCGCCCCAGCCACTTTCCGCACCAGTGTCTGCATCCCCGTGTTTTGGGAGAAGGGTGGCGGGTTCCTCACGGGAGCCGTCTAGGGTTCTGTGTTTTCTTTGGATTTGTGACGCAGGTGTGGTTTCAATGCCCTCATCCTTTTGTTTTGCTTTTGTCTCACATTATGCCCTTTGACCTCTGATCTTAAATTCTGAATGAAGACAGAATGGTCTGAAATAGTGATTTCAGTCACCCACGTTCTAAAACCAAACTTAAATTACAAATACAAAGCTATGAAATGACATCAGGCATGGTGGCATCCACCTGCCACCCCAGCACTCTGGGAGGCTGAGGCAGGAGGATTGCAAGTGTGAGCCCAGCTAGAGCAATGTAGTGAGATCCTGCCTCAAAATAAGAAATGCCTGGGGATGTAGCTCAGTACCATATAATGAAAAATATGTGATGAAAATACTTTAGTGAATCAGAAAAATTATATCAAATATTCATTTGATTGTTATGAATTTGAATTTTACCCACAATTCATGCAACTGTTAATGTTTGGATGTTTATTGATTATTGGAAGACCCAAAAGTCTCTATGAGCTTTTATTTCTCCAAAACACTAATACTTCTGAATTATTCAAATTGTAAAACATACATTAAACTACTCAGACCTAATTAGATTCCTTGAGCTCACTGGTAAAAGCACACACACTGGAGAGGGCTGAGAGATAAGTATTTCAACAATTCATCCTGGGGCAACCTTCATGGTTTTGACCTAGTAATAAATCATCCAGAAGACCCAATCCTGCCAAATAAATTGATCTTCTGAGGTCCTGTCCAGCCTTAAGGAAACTCTGAATAGATCAATAAAAAATATATTTTATTCATTATAATGAAAGAAAATATCTGTGACAGCATAATTTTGCATTATTAAAAAAGGTATTCTCTTTATAGCTGTGACTGTTACTGATAGTTATAATATAGATCTACTATGCAGTATTCAATGTAACCTAATGGGCTGGCTTTATAATAACAGAACGAAGTTTTATAACTGCAAGAAAATCGGACATGGAGCTCACCAAACCCCCAAGGCCATGAAGCCCAGACCCCCAAGGGGACGCGCCTGCCACCAGCCACTGCTGTTGTCCTGTGTTAACGCTCAGGTCTTCTCTGTTCCCTCTCCCCGCTCTCCTGGAATTCTCTTTTGCGTCCCGTGGTGACGCATGCCGAGCACACCTGACCCTCACTGGCTTCTGGCTTGGCTGTGGGCTGCGTCTGTCACGGGCCCCTTCCCTCCCCTTCCGCAGTGGACAGCCACTGTGGGAAGCCCTCCGGATCCTCACATCGTGCCCATGATTCGTTGTTAGATGTCCCTGTTCCCAGAATGTCTTACACTTAGAAGCAAAACAGAGATCGTATTATATTTTTATTATATTATTTCATAAGTATCTTCCTCCCCTGTTAGACTGAATGAAACGAGATCACTCTTTTCTTTTTATCTCCAGAGCTCAGTCCAATCTTGAATCATGGTAGACACTTTGTAACAATGTGCGCTGATCGATGGATAACCACGTGTAAGAAGGGAGATGGGTTAGTGAACAGACGAACCAGCAGGGAATGACTGAAGGGGTCGGGCATTGCGATGTCTCGGGGCAGGACAGTGCCCTGGTGGGGGACCGTCCTCTGCCCTGCAGGATGAGGACAGACCCCTGGCCGCACCCACAGCAGTGCCCTCAGCGCCCACCCAGCTGTGACCACCAGAACTGCATCTGGACATGGCCACACCCCTGTCCTTGCCGAGAACCCGGAGGGAACAGAGAGTGACAAGATGCAGCAACGTCATGGATATCAGGGATTAGAGCTTTTTCCATTATGATTTAACCTTACTGAGATCCAAATTCAATTCTTAGTGTTCTCATAATCTTAAAACCTGAGATCAAAAGCAAAGTTAACAAGTTTAATTTGAAAAACAGAGTACTTAAAAGTAGCATTAGGAGTAAAAGTATCCTTTCTATCAACATATCTGGCTTGCTCCAGCCTTTTAAAGCTAGTGTTCATCTGTAGCTGAAGTTATTAAATGATGTTTGCTTGACTTGACTCTTAACAGTTTTTAAAATTTTTCTAAATCCCACTTCATAGCACCATCTTGTGGCTCTTAGGGGGAATTCATTGATTTCAACGTAAAATGTCTAGTTATTTCTCCAAAAAAGGACTAAAAAGGAATTCAAAGACCACTTTTTAAAAATACATTTTGCTTATTGAAATCTTCTACCAAACTCTGAAGTAGTGACATAATGAAATTTGACTTCAGTTTTGGTATTCAGCCACTATTTGCTCTCTGACTTTAGAAAGGCTTACATCACTGCCATCGTATCTACACGGCATACATTACCGTCATGTACGGGAAGGGAGGATGGTCGCAATGAAGGTCATCCTAGTATTGGTGCTATTTAATATTGGAGATTCATTTTGAATGTACAGATATAACTTTGAATTAAGATTTCCTTACGTACTGGAAGTATTGGAAGAGCAAAGTGGCAAAACTAGGAAAGGCTGTGAAAGCTTATAATACTATATAGAAAATACATGAATCTTTAAACTGCTAAATTGAGAAATAGGAATATTTATAGACAGTAATATCAATAAAATTCCTGTCTATGATGTCAAATTTTTAAAATTTGATTACCAATTTTTTCATTATATAAATGCAACTGCAATTACATTTTTTCAGGAAATTTATCCTATGATGATATCTAGCATCAGTCTTCTGAAAAGGTTGACCTAATACTTAGTCATTTGGCATCTGGCCTACTATGCATTGGATGTACTCCTATACTAATCCAAAAGGAGAGAAAATGGAAAGAAGATGATGTCAATTATAATGGATTTGAGATCTCTTCCTTCTTTAAATGTGAATATTTTTTCTTTATGACTTAAAAGAGAATACTCAACACAAAATAGCAGGAGCATCAAATGCAGAGGACAGTATAAGAAGCTTGCATGGGATTTCTGATGTGGGAAAAACATCTCCACTAACAAACGTGATTACAATCTAATTTTATAGGGAAACGTTTAATTGATTAAGTTCTCATTTGCCTTTTCTATACTGATAGGCAGGACGGCCTCCAGTGTGAGATGAACCCAGCAGAGCTACGTGGACCCGAAGTCCCCGGGCCATCTCCTGTGGTCGCCTTCATACCGACGCACAGAACTCCAGTGGCGTCCACGGGGGCAGCGGGGATCTGAGCTCCTTTCTCTCTAAGTCACAGCACCGCTAGTCTGGGAAGCAGTGAGAAGTCGGTGAGAAGCAGTCGGGTGCTCAGAGGAGAACTTCTCCTACAACTTTCACTTACTGTTCTGACCCCGAAGTTCACTCTCCTGCTTTGCAGGATGGTGGACTGCTTCGCCTGCCTACTGTTTGAAAATGGAGCCCCACAAGGAGGGCTGGGTGAGCCAGCTGGGCCCACAGCACCTGCTGGGACAGGCTGTAGCTCTCTGTAACCCCAGCTGCCTCCAGGAAGGCCACTGGGCTGTGAACAGTACGCTCTCCTGCTCTGAGTGACTGTACCTCTATGCCTGATTGGCCAAATGCGTCATAGAACTTCAGACCCGAGATGGAGAAGCCGTATTTCTGTGATTTCTATGCAGCCTGTCACCTAGCGCCAGCGCACACCCTCGGGCAAGTGCTCCCTGCTCTGCACGGTGCCCCCATCTGTAAAAGGCAGGCCCTGGGTAAGGTGTTCCCTGACGCCCTTTCCTGCAGAATAAAGATCCTAGGAACCGTCTCCTCGGGTAGGAGCAGTTCAACTTCCACATCCTCCGGCCAAAAATGACACCAAAGGCAGATTTGAGCAGAGCCATCCCTCAGAGTTTAGAGCTCTGACAAGTCCCATTCTAACTTCCCCCTTAGTGATTCAAGCTAGAACCTCTGTCTGTTTTTAAGCGTTTCTTAATTCCATTTATTTTCCATGTACGCCACCACAGAAAGATCTCCTTTTACTTATAAATATTTCCTTCAATTTTCAGATCTTCTAGTTCTGTGGTTCCAAACTCAAGGTTCTAATTCTCAGAAGCTTTCATCTTGCACAGGCCGTGTGCTTCGGGGTCCCTCCTGGGGGGGGCGGTGCACGGCCCTACAGCCCCTCTTGCCTTCTGCGGTCCACAGCCCGGTCACCCTGGGCCTCTCTCCAAGGTATTTTTCCGGTCGAATATTCACAGTGGCTGTCCCTGGAGTGGTGACTCTGCAGGCCATCTCAACCTTTGTTTTCTAACTGTTTTTATGTTGGGCTTGGTTGGCCCATTTCCTTTTGGCAGGGTATTTTTGGGAGGTTGTGACATTGGGAAATATCTGTCCTTGTCCAAACCTATGATTTAGCCTTGCTGACCCAGAAGCTGCTGCTAAGAAGATGTGATGTTTCACTGCACATCTTTCCCAATTCCTTTGTTTTATTGCATTTATTTTCTCCTAGAAGCAAAGAAGAAACTCTGAACTTCTTCTGTAACATCAGGATGGTCATTGATTGGAGAAATGACCTACCTCTGTTCAGTAATCAAGTTCTCTCAACGATTCAGGCATCTCTCGGTTTTATGACTGCTGCTGTCATTTCAGTACCTGATACATTTAATTCAAAGGTAACTGGGAATACCTGAGACCAGATTAGTGGGTTCCCTTATGCTATCTTGGTCAAACATGGCTTTGAAGTGAAGGTCATATGCAATTATCAGTGAGTTTAGAGGGGATTGAGTGTGAAGTTAAAATTTGCACACAGGTGCGCGCAAGCGTTCTATCTACAAGTAATTCTCTCTGTACCCACACCGGGCCTGTGGAAGCAGAGGAGGGGTGCCTCTGACCTGCAGCCCCCCGCACACTGACACACGAGGCAGACTTTGTAATGGGGGAATCCAGCTGTGCCCCACGTTGAATGGCGGCCAGCAGTCAGAGAATGGATAATTACTCAGTTAAAATTAACATTAGTCATGATTTTAAATTTAACCTATGAACATAATAAACAGTGTTGGGGGCAGCCAAGATAACTTACTTATTGGAATTAAATATGAAGTCATGCTATCAGATATTCCAATACAAACACTCAGGCAAAACACTTTTAGTAACTGGATTTCGTATCACTACTACATCTTTATTAATTCCATAATATGGAGCCGTATATTTTAGTAGTTTATGTCATTAACTGATGACAACTTTGTTTCTATTTAATACTTAATGAGTTTGTATCATTGGGTTTTTTCTTTCAATGGTATGCAATCATGTTGTTCTGTCTAATCCATAAATTAAGCACATTGAAATTACTAATCTACTCTCAAATTTGAATTGAGAAATGTTTTTAAAAACCAGGAGTTAGACATATTGTGCCCAAAATATTGAAAACATAATCTCTTTTAAAATGCCCACCATCTCTCTCCTCTTTCCTTTCAACTCAAGCTAGTTACTTTCCTTTGAAGAAGTCCTTTGCCAATGTTTCTGCAAACTATTTTTATTTGAAAATTTCAGGGTGGAATAGTTTTTTTAGATGAAGGAAACTGTAGTTGCAATTATAGCTTATAAAGTAAAGAAAACCATAAATTCCCTTTGGCATCCATTTGACTCAGGTCAAAATTAGATTTCCTCTTCCTATAACATCTAAATCAGAAACTCCCCTTTCTGTAAGTAGATAGATCAGAATGGTGTCAGCTGGAAAGTACAAAACACACTGTACGAATACAAGAGTTAGAGCGTAATTTTAAGTGAACAGCTCAGTCAGTTTTGACTTTGTCTGTTATAGTACAAATTTTTGGTCTAGTACTGATGTCATCTTACATTTTAATTGAATAAAAACATTGGCTTTGCATTTTTCAGATTAACATTGTTAAAATTTGGAATCATTTATTTTCATATCAAGCTGTGTGATGGTAGTGATGATAGTAATTGCAGAGGAAGATACTGGGGCTATTGTACAACAAGATTAATTATTAGCGCTATGAGAAAGTGAAAAATATCCTTGGAAAGAGAATTCCTGACATCTAGGACCCTGTAATATAAAGTTGTCATCTGTTGTTCTTACAGTACTGGAGATTGAACCCAGAGCCTCCCAAGTGCTCTATAACTGAGCTACTTACCTAGCTCTTAATTTTGAGACAGGGTCTCACTAAATTTCCCAGGCTGGCCTTGAACTTTCGACCCTCTTGAGAAGCTGGGACTATGAGCATGCTCTGCTACATCCAGCCTAAAATCTTTCATTTCAGACATTCACAGATCAACTTGATGGTGGCCACTGGGTGGGGAAGTGAAAAATCTCTTCCTTTACTCTGATCCATTCTTATTTTAATGCGTCTCTTCACTCATATTGGGCCTCAACGTGAACTGACAATTCTAACTTGTTTCACATTGGGTACTTAATATACATAGGCTAAGGCTTAGGTCTGAAGTCACAAATCACTGAACTGATAAAGACCTGGAAAAGTCCTCTAAAGAGACAGAGAAATACTTGCATCCCATGGTAAGAAATTAGATTTTTAGGTAAATAGAAAATCATGAGAGTCATTCAACCAGAACCTAAGACTAGACAGACTCACTATCAATCAGTAGGTGAATAAAGCACTGTAACCGACAAGCCGACCACTGGTGAGAGGGCTGCAGTGGCTCTGGCGGCGGTTGGCATGGGGTCGGATGCCGGGCTGCTTCCTCAGTTGTCTGGTCGTCACCCCAGTAACTCTCCTGGATCCCTCGGACCTCATCGAAGTGAGCGGAAAGCCCGCAGAGGACCATTTAGGTTGTGGAAGGAGAAGATAGGTCGTTCCTCAGTGTTTCTCCAAGACTGCTGAAGCTTACCATTACATTACTGTGCCAGATTTTCATCTTAGTTGGAAAAGATCTAAGAGTCATATTTTTTTTTTTTTTTGTCATGTAGACAAATTTCCTGGTTTGTTTGTTTGTGTGTTTGTTTTCCTTCATATATTACAGGGCAGATCTTCGGAGCCTACAGCGCCATGTTCGGCAGTATCCCAGATGTTTGCTGTCTGGCCTCGCAGGGCAGGGCTGTGTAGCGCAATCTTTCTATCGTAGAAAACTCTGAGCGTAAGAGCAAAGGGAGTGGCACCGCGAATCTGTGTGCCAGACTTGGACAGTTTCTAACACACAGCCAGTTTCACTGTATCTGTGCTCCGCTTTCCCTTTCCTGCCCGTCTGGCCCTCCAAGTGCAAAGGGAAAGGGACCCACCTGTTCTGCACACGGCTTTCACCTGTGCGTTGGCAAGGTTTGCGCAGGGCCTGTGTCCCTGGGCCGGCCCGACCCGCGTCCGCGCGTGGCTGTCTCGCGGGCAGCCTCAGCTTCCCAGCTCCGCCCCTTCTCCTCCTGCCCTTCTGGGTGCGATCCCAGCTCCCTCCGGGCGGGTCGCCTGCTGGCACCTTGGTTTAAAGGGTTAGTGTCCCAGGGGATTCCTATCAGTGTGTCTGCTCACCCCTTCCTTCCCGGGTTACTCTAGACAGGAACCTGCGGGGTGGCGGGGGGCGCCTGCCAGAGGTGCGATGGGGGCCGCTCGTGAGGCCGCCTGTTTTCCCTCGGGAAACTAGCCCCTCACAAAAGCCCATCCTGGTGAATTACATAAACCCAGGCTTACACGAAAAGAGCGAGTTTCGTGCGTGTCAGTTGCCACGCGGCCCCGGCTTCCCCTGGCCGGGAGGTGGGCGCGGCTGCGGTCAGTCTGCACCAAGGGAGCGCTCTGCCGGACAGAGCCACGGCTTTGGGAGTGAAACTGCTAAATTAGATGACAGCGCTAAGAAAATATGTATATCTCTACATAAAACTACTGTATAATTTAGTAATTCTCATGTATTATCTTAAAATGAATAATAATTATGTGAAATTAGCTCCCTGATAGATCAATCTCTAATTTAAAAAGTGATGTTTTGAGTTATAAAAGATGTTTTTCGTGCAACATTGGGTGCTCTTTATTTCAAATTCCTGTAAAAGCTATCTGTAGCACTTTGAAGCTTTTAAACTTCAAAATGGATTTTCTTGACCTAATAGAAACAGATTCAATAAATATGTGCAAAGAAAAAATGTAAAACAATAAAAAGTTTTATGTAAAATATAAAGGTTTCTGTTGTACTTTAAGTTCAATTGATTTTAGCTGCTTATTTTCTCATCAAAAATTAAATTATAAAATGTTAGAATATAAAATATTTTCTATCATTGCTTCTTCGGGAATTGAGAATATAAATGGTTTCTAATGTTAAAGGTTCAGGAGATTTAATAGCTGGATGAATTATATTTTTAAATTTCCATTAATTTATTTTCAAGTGAGGAAAACCCATAATTCTGAGAAACGGAAAAAAGGCCTTAATTTGTAATTGTATCCAAATATGAAAACCTACATTCTGTAAGCATAAAGATTACATTCTCTTCAAAAGACTTGCAAATTCTCATAGGCACATAACTTAGAGAATGAGAAGATTGTAATTTGAAAAATTACAGATTTCATTGTTTTTTGATGTGTGAAACCTATAAACAAATATCGGGAGATTGTATTGCAAAACTGAAAATCCCTTGTTTAGTTTTCCAGGGGACAGTGCCCTATGTGGCTTACAACGCTGACTTGAAAGAAAAGTGCAGAGTGATGCAAAAGGCGCTCTGTCACTGCGTCTAATTACAAAGAAGAATAACTCAGTAAAAATTCTAAGTATCCTCGGGCAGGCGTGTGGTCTGGTGGTCAGAGCATGGGATTTCAAGTCAGTGGTCTAAATTCTATTTTAAACACCACTTTTAAATGTCTCCATGACTTTGGGCATGACATTAACTTTATTTTTAAGAAAGAATTTGAGGTCTGTTCTTGATAATTACAAAGCAGTTTTGAAGTCTTCTAATATAGGTATAAATTTAATACTGTAAAAATTGGAGGGGCAGGTGCTTTCTGGACTTCTGGGTGGTAAAAACTTGACAAAAACCTTTCAGAACTTTTTATAAAGCCATTTTCCAGTACACAGTGTCACTGCTACACACACCCACCCCACCCTGGGTTATCTCCGAGTCCCAGGGTGCCCTTCGGCCTTGACAATTGCTGACAGGAGGACTCCTGGTCCTGGCTTCCCTGGGAAGCAGCTCCTTTGCCTGAGTGAACCCTCCAAGAGCACGGTTCTCTTTATACTAATTGCTATTGTCACTGGAAGGAACTTGTGAGCCACACTAATGTGCTTGTTTTATAGTTTGTTTATGTGTAGTGTCTTTTAAGTGTTCCTCCAAGTGTAAGTACAGACAAATCACCATGTAGGTTTTCTTTAAACTACTCTACTGCTAGATTTTGAGTGGTGGATATAGGTGATTCCAATTCTAATACCTTTTATAAGTCAGCTACCATGGGGTTTTCACTGGGAATAGTTACCATGTGAATTCAAAGAATGTGACCTGACTTAGAGTATTGCCTGCTTATTTTCCTCCTTTCTCCCTCCCTCCCTTCCTTCCCTTCTTCCTTCTTTCCTTCCTTCTTTCCTTTCTTCCTTCCTTCCTTCCTTCCTCCCTTCCTTCCTTCCTTCCTTTTCTCCCATTGCTTGTTTGCCATCAACAGAGTCAAGTACTCTATGGACTTTTCTAAGTGAAATACTCTTGTTTGTTTTTCAGTCCTCATTTAGTTGGGGTATGCTTTATAGTTAGGAGAATCCACCCAGTCTACCTTGCTAAAACACGCAGTGCACAATCAGAAACAAAGAGCAGACGCAGGAGCCAGTGGGACAGGAGTGCACGGTGCAGTGCGGTTGCAGCGTCTGGCCCAGACTTTGAGCCCAACAAGAACCCACAGTGCCTGTTCTATTGCACACATTCCAGGCAAAAAGTGATCTTTAAAAACAGCAATTTATCAAGACAAAGCTGCACAAAAGGAAATGGAGACCATTATAAAGCAACGAAAAACAGCTTAAGGACAGATCTTGTTTTATGTCTCCCTGATTAGAAATGCAGTGTAAGAAGGCTTTGCAAAAGTACTTACAAGGCTATTAAATGGTGCAAATCTCAGGTGAGAAATCACTGAGTTAACAGATGGAATTCCGACAGGGTCAGTTTGATATTCTGGCTTTACGCAGGAGGAGAGCTAGAAATGGGGCTTTCACGAAACGCGTCCTCTGGGGAAGACCTGAGCGTGGAGCCCCGGTGTGGTTGTTTGCAGCGGCTCTAATCACTTCAGGGCCTGCCTCTGCATTCCGGGGGGAGCACAGGTTAAACAAAAAAGGCAGGAAATCCAACTTACTGAGTTCGCGAATTAAAGATTTATTTATGTTTTGAAAACCTGAGCATTCAGTAAAATATAGGTGGTATCTGTTCTGAATCAGAAATTTAGTCCTGTATTTAGTTCACTAATCTCAGTTCTCAATTTCTTGCTTGGGGCTGTTCATTCAAAGTGAAGAGTTCCTTCAAACTTGTTCTTTTTTTCTTAGTTACAAAACTCTGTATTTTTTCTTTTCTTTTCTTTTTTCTTTTCGTTCTTCATGTTCTCTGTGTGTTCCCAAATGCAACCTTCTTTCACTTCCTCACTGTAGTAGAAGTAGATTAAAACACAGCTCCTGTGTGACTGTCCCTGTGAGATGAGAAAGGGAGAAACATTTTGAATGTAGGAATAAACTCTACCCTAATGGGAAGAGGTACAATGGGTCAGCTTCTAGATTAGAGAGAACAAGATGTTCACCTGCATTCATTTCTTCTGAGTAACTGCTATAATGATAAACTGTGATTCCTTTGCTAGTTTAGTTGGCACGTAAACTTTCTGAGTTCGTATTTCCTCTCATTAGCCCCAGTATTGCAGCGTAATTTTGGTATTCCAATCCTAGATCTGCTAGACTACTTACTGTATGCAGCTATGGGACATTTGGCTTGATGCAATAAGGTCAGAAACCTGGCTGGAACTTTGGGAAAAGAAAGAGTTCTTTTGTTTTCTCAATGTATTACTAGTCCTGTAACACTCAAACTTTATTTTTGATGTGGCAAAGCTATCTCTCAAAACCAACTATGGCATCAGAAATAATTATTTCTTAGTAATGGACCTATGTCTGCTTTATCTTCTTTCAGTATTTTAAGTTAAAACAATTAATGTTTTAATTTTAAATTTTAACATTACATTAAATTGCTAACTCCAAAACAGAGTTTTAAAATACATTTTCTTTTCTGATGGAGGCTTTTTAAATGACACCAAACATAGCTTCATGAACTTTCGCAATCATTCATATTTATCATTAGAATTTTATAATGGGAGTAATTACTGGTTAGGGTTACGTTCAACTATGAGACAAAGAAAACCTCAACTTACAGGGTGTAACTAGGACAAAGGGTTTTATTTGTTTCTGGAGATTTGTTTTGTTTTGCTTTGTTTTCTTGTTTGTTTGTTTTGTTTTATTTTGTTTTGCTTTTCTGTCACAGAACACCCAGGAAGCAGCCGCTCAGGGCCCATATTACAGGTTCACAGCTCTTCTTCACAGCCTCCATGTTAAATTTCCAACTCATGAGTCAAAGCTCTGTATCCAGCAACTGTGGTCACAGTCTTGGCAGCAGGAGGAAGAAGCAGGCGTGCCCTGCCCAGAGCACCTCACAGTGACGTCTGTCACCAGCATGGCTCTATGGTGGTTAGTGTATGTTTGATTATGCATTTCCTACTGTTAAAAGATACTTTTCTGGAAAAGATAAAATAATAATTCTCATAGTTATGTAAAAATGAGCACATGTTAATGATATTATTTTGCTTTGTTTAATGGCAGCAGAGTTTATTTGAAAAACTAAAATTGAAGAGTGAAGGAGAAACTGGCTCTGCAGAGCAAGCTAGGGCTGAGGAAAAGAAAAAAGGAAGCTAGAAGTGCACCCTGGCAGTCACAGAGGGGCTACCACGAGGAGAGCTACCCTAGCCTTTGCTCTTACATGAAGTAATCAGGCGGATGTCATAACCAGGTCAAAGTCCAACATCACAAATTTATAAGGAATAAGTACATGTTGAGAAGAATTGAAATCACACAGAATTGCGCTGTAGCGTGGAGGGGATTGAATTAATACAAGCTAGGACACAGTGCACACACCTACCAGTTAAGAAAGGACAGCAAAATACTTCAAAGACAATGAACAAAGCTGAAGTCTGAGAACTCAGAAGGGTGCATTATAAGGATGCATAGTGTTTCCCTGAAACACAGTTTTTTCTATAATCTTTCCACTTTTGATGAAAATAATCTCAAGAAACACCCTTAATCACAAAATAAGTGTGATCTTATTATATTTGGTCTAATTATTTACATAGGTACATAAGACTTAACTTTTCCCAATGGGCTTTCTTAAGTTTGTTGTGCTGAAAGTTTTCACAAGGAATCTCAGATTAAAATCATGAGGCTAGAACTTCCTCCAAGATGGCCGCCCAGATGACACCGTGACAGGGAGGCTCCCTGAATATACCATCAAAATGCTGGAATATAAACTAATATAATAACAGAGAGAAGGAAAAAAGAGGGAGATGGGTCCTCTGGACCCAAGAAGAATCTAAAACAAGAACTGTAGCCCACGGAAAGAGTAAAAGAATGAAATAAAGGTGGAGACCAGCAGCACCTCTGTCCAGAGCAGAATCCAATCAGTGCTGCGACCCAAGCTGAGAAGGTACGATCCTGGTGCTCTTGATACGCGGGGGAGTTGCCGGTAGTTTTGCTGCAGTGTGGCGTGATGTCAGAGACGACAGTCAACCGCGGAGCGAGGTGGTCGCGAGCGGGCGAGTGAGTGAACCTGGCGGCCCCCAGCCCCCCACCCCCGAGGGAGAGCGAGGGACAGCCATCTTGAGACCGGAACTGCACCTAATTAGGCACGGTTCCTGGAAGGCCGTGGCGGAAACGGCGCAGGTGCCCTGGGAGTGATAGAGGAGGTTTGGAAGAAGGCCCTGTACGGTTAACCAGACAGCGGCCCCATCCTCTCGTGCACCGCAGTAGACATTCGCGGAGCAGAAACAGGCTTGGGAGAGGCAGTGGACCAACACGGCCTCACTGGCGAGCCCAGGAAAATGCCAAGACGGAAAGGCAGAGGGCGCTCTCCAGACTCTGATACAAGCAGAATCGATTCCGGGGACGCTAATGCTGAAATGGTCAGGAGTCCAAAAATTAAACTCTCAGAGGAGTTGACAACAGAAGTGGGGAGACAACTCCACGAAGCTATGAAAGAAATTAAAGCAGCACTGTTAACCCAACTGAGAATCGAAATGAAACTCATAATCGAGGAATCGCTAAGCGCATCTAAAGGAAACATAGCAGGAAAGGTGGAGGATGAAAAATCAAAGGAAATTGAGAATGAAACTAATAAAGAATTAGAACACATTAATCAGATTCAGAGAGATTACCAGGACATCAAAGACTCCAATAAAAGTTGGCAGAACCACTTGAAGGAAACTAAGGATAGACTTTACTATCTGGAAGAAAGAATGAAAACTTGGGAAAAAGAAAGGAGAGACTTTCTCAAGATAATTAGAAATCTGGAAGTGGCAGTGCAACGGCTGCAAGACAACCCAAGGAAACATAACTTACGAATAAAAGGTGTGAGTGAAAAAGCAGGGGTCAATACAAACCAAATTAAAAGACTATTTACAGAAATAATTTCAGAAAACT